>JAWNMU010000273.1:0-114393 GCA_035043665.1 Drosophila quasianomalipes | reverse complement strand
GCTTCGTTCAGTCATGTTGCTGTGAAGGGGTTTGGTGTGACTGTTCCTGAGTCACAAAGGAAGACAGTTCTAGCTTCACCTCACCTTCGGTGAGTGATTTGAAGAAATTGAGCAGTGAGGATGTGGTGGAGATCGTGGTCGCAGTCAACGGGGACTCTTCGGTTGGACTCCCTTCTATATCCACTTCTCTGGCTTTGAACTCTGAGCTGAGCGGTTCGCTGTCTAACCCTGTGGGTGGGTCTCCTTCTACATCCTTCCTCTGCGTCTACTCTCACTCCTCCTGCGTTGTTATTTATACCCCTTCTATCGGAGAACTGAAGAAACACATCATTGAGAACAAGACCAAGGGAGAGTGTCCTGAGGAAGAGAAGAAGAAGGCCATTGTGTGTCTAGGAAGAGTAATGGGGGAGGAACCGACGGAAAAGAAGAAGGAAGAGAGAGCGAGGGAGACGAGGGAGAGAAGGAGGAGCAGAAGCAGAAGCAGAAGAAGGGGTGTAACTGGTTGTCTGAACGTGTGATTCGTCAGTTGCGTTGGCACCCTTGTTCTGCTCTTCCTCTATGTCTTTTGATCACGAACAACGCTTTTCCTCGTCTTCAACGTCTCCCTCTCCCTCTCCTCCCCGAGACTCAATTTGACCTCAACAAAAATGATTCTCCCACAAAAGGAAGACACCCCTTCTTCCTCCACCTCCTCGTCCACCAGCTCTTCTCCCTCTGCTTCCTCTTCTACCTCCTCTGCTGCTGCCGGTGCCTCTACCGAAAAGATTCCACATCCTCCAAGACTAAGTCGTTCAATTGCCCCTCCTTATCCAACTCTCCACTTCCCCCCACCTCCCCCTTCCCCTCTTCTTCTGCGCCCTCCTACTTCTCCTTTACTTCTTCTCCTTCTTCACAGTCCCCCTACTCTTCCCCTTCTTCGCCCTCGTCGCCCTCTTCTCTCTCCCCTTCCTCTCCCCTTTCCTGCTCTAGCCTCAACCCATTTGGGCTCTTAGTTCCCGCCTCCGCCCCTTCTTCCGCCTCCCTCTCCTCCCTCCTCCATTGCTTCCTTCTCATCGCTCACCCAGCGCTCTCAATTTGAGTGGGTTGACTTTGAGTTTTCTGACGTTTCTCCTTCTTTTAGGAGTGCACTCACTCGTCTCTTCCCTTTCCCCCTCATCCTCTGTCGAGAAGGTGGCTGTGGAGAAGGTGGAGGGAGAAGAGTGAGAGAAGAAGAAGGAGAGGAGGAAGAGCAGGTGGAGAGGAAGCAAAAGAATGAGGCAGATGTGGAGGTTGAGGAGGTGACGGCAGATGTGTTTTTGAGCTCTTTCTCTGTTGTTTTTCTGAGTGATAGTGGATCTCTGTCTTCCCTTTCTCCTGTCCTCCCCTCTTCTCTTACCCTTCCCTCCTCCGTGCTACTCTCCGTCCTCTCTTCGCTAAGGAGCTCTCTTCCTCTCCCTCCTCTTCCTCTCCTTCTGCTTCTTCATCTGCCTCCTCTTCTTCCTCCTCCTGCCCCACCTCCCTCTCTCCCTCTAACCTTGACCTCTTCTCTTCTCTTATTCTAGAGAGATTCCCTTCTCTCCTTCCCCTTCTCCCCTCCTCTTCTTCTCTTCTTCCTTCCTCATTCCTCTTTCATAACGAGCGCGCTTCCCTCTCCCTCTACCCCCTCCCCCTTCCTTTCTATCTACTCAACTGCTCTCTCTGACTCTGTGCTGCTCTCCTCAATCCCTCTTCAGTCTAACTTTTCCTTAACTTTCACTTCTCTTTCCAAGGTTCCTTCCCACGTCCTCCAGCAAAAAGGAGACGAAGGCAAGGACAACGACAACAATGGTGACGAAGAGAGTAAGGTGAAGAAGGACTCTGAGGAGAAGAAGAAAGCGTCTAGCCATGCTCTCTCAGAATCCGAAGTTCTCTTTCCCCTCCTCCTCCCTTCCTTTGTTTATAAAAACAGGATTTTGTGTTGAGAAGAAGACGTCGACTTCTCCTCTTCCTTCTCCTCCTCTTCCCCCTCCTCCCTCTCCTCATGGGGTGACTATATCACTGAGAGAGGCAGGAGGAGGAACAAGATGGGAGAAAGGATGCGCAGGGAAAAGGAACAGAAGAAGGCGTTGGACGAGGATGGGGGAGAGACTGCGGAAGAGAGGGAGCAGAGGAAGCTGAGGGAAAGAGAGAGAGTAGACGAAGAGATGTTCGAGAGAGAGAGGGAGTTGAACGAGGTGAGGAAGGAGTTGGGGAGAGAAAGGAGGAGAGCAAGGGGGAGGAGGACTGGAGCTACTCGTCTCTTCTCCTTCCCACTTCGTTGTTTCCAGTCCGGGATCCTTCCCCCCTCCTCCATCCCTCTTTTCTACCAGCCCTCCAACCCTTTCTCTCCCTCCGCTCCCTCTTCCTCTTCTGCTTCCTCCCCCCTTCGTCCCTCCCTGTCTCCTTCCTCTGCCCCTTCCCCTTCCTCTTCTCCCTCGACTTCTTTCATTAGCACGAAGGTCTCCGTGTTGAGTTGTCCTCGTCCAGTGCACTCCCTTCCCTCCCTCGCTGCGCTTCCTCCTTTCGTCCGTAGTGTCATCGTTGGAGAAACAGAAAGGACCAGAGGAGGAGGAGGACGTGGCTGAGGCGAGGGAGAGAGGGAAGAAGGCTTTGTTCTTCCTCCAGAAGCACTGCTCTGAAGAGAATCTGCTTGCCTTCGTCTCTTCTTCCTCTCTCCAAGAGAGACAACTCATCCTGGTCGCACTCAAGGCCTTCTACTCCCTCCTCCTCCAGCTCCAGCAGTCCTTCTCCACTGTCTCCCTCTCCGTCTCCTCTCCTTCCTTCTTCCCCTTCACTCTCCCCAAGAAGAAAGTTGAGGACGACCACGACTCTCAATTTGAGTGGTTCATAGCGCCTACGTCGACTTCTACTTCGATTTCTCCCTCTGCTCCCTCTCTCTACGTCTCGGACTCGGTCTACTACCCACCCCTCTGCTCTCTCACCTCCAACGGCCTCCTCCGCTCTTTCCTTTCCTCCGCTTACCCTGCCCTCAAATATCTGTCGTCTCCTGTCTTCGTCTTCTTCTCCCTCCTCGTCCAGGTCCTCCTAGTCTCTCCCTCCGCCGCTCCCCTCTCCTTCTCCTCCGTTCGCTCCCTCTCCCTCTCTTCTTTCTCTTCTGCTTATGACGTCCCTCCCTCTACATCTCGTACCGCCTCTCCCTCTGCTCTTCCTCCTCGTCCTCTTCTTCCTCCTCCATCATCCTCTTCAGAAGCAGAATCTACCAGGAGGAAATCTCTCGTAAATATATCAAAATATCTCGGATGAAGTTCTACACGTTCTTGGAGAGATCATTGCCCAAGTCCTCTCCCTTCGCTCTCTCACTCTCGTTCTCCTCTGCCCCCCTGTTAATCACTTCCCCTCTCCTGCCCCCTCTCCTTTTCTTCTGCCCTCCTGCCTCTCCTTCCGCTTCTACTTGTTCTTCCTCCTCTCCTACTGTTTCGCATCCCGTGTTGTCCCTTTCCCTTTCTGTCCCTCCCCCTTCTCCCCACCGGCCCTCGCTGCTGGAGGAGGTCAGTGCCGAGATGGCGAAGAAAGGGGAGTGTAAGTTGGACTTGTGTTATTTCAACGATGTGGAGAGGGTGGGGAGGGAGGTGAGGAATGGGGTTATAGGAAAGGAAGGGGTGTCGGAGAGACTGAGCCTTATTTTATCTGATGTTGTGGAGAGAAAGGACGAGCTGTGGAAGGAGGAGGAGAAGAAAGAGAGGAAGAGACAGACCGAGAAGGAGCAAAGGAAGCAGGAAGCTATGAGGCTGGAGGAGGAGACGGAGGCAGTGGAGAGGGAGAGGAGGGGCATTGATAGAGGCAGAGAGAACGGCTGGAAGACAGAGGTTGGGAGAGATTGGGGTAAGAAGGCAGAGACTTGAGAGGATGAGGAGGGAGATGCAGAAGGAGAGGGAAGATCACAGCAAAGAGAAGAACGAGGTGGAGGAGAAGGCACAGGAGGTCGACAAGAGAGAGGAAGACGTGTTGGAGGAAGTGGAGCAGACGGAGAGAGAGGAGTTGCTGCTCTTCGAGGAGGAGGATGAGGCGGGCGCAGATGAGCTCGAGGCGGAGGAGGAGATGGAAGGTATGTTGGAGAGAGTGGGAGCAGGAGAAGACGAGAATGAGGACGAGGACGAGGACGAAGATGAGGAGAGCGAAGTGTGGCTGTTGGAGAACCTGCCTTTCTCTTCTTGGATGAGCGAGAGTAGACTGAAGGTGAAGGAGGCGGAGAACGTTGCGTCTGCAACCCTGAGAGATGCGAAGGAAGTCATGGGGGGCCTACAGGGTGTCGTCGCGACTTGGTCGCAAGAGGAGAAGGCCAAGAGGAAGAGGGACGAAGAAGGTGAGTGGGATTGGGTGCTGGACTCAGGGTGTAAGGTTGCACAGAAGGAGGTTTTGCAAGAGGTGGAGGTGGCTTTCATCAAGCTCTCTGTGCTCGCAACGGATCTTTTGAAACTGATCCGCTCCGTGAACAACCTACCCACCAAATCCCTCCCTTCTCTTGGTGAGGAAGATGAGAAGGAGAACGAGAACGAGAAGGAGAGGGAAGAGAAGGAAGAGAAGGAAGAGACTGACAAAAACGAAACAGACAAGGAGGATGGGGATGAGGATGATGAGAATGAGAAGGAGGAGAAGGAAGAGAAGGATGAGAAGGAAGGGGATGAACCAGAGAACGAGGAGGGCAAAAAGGATGAGGCGGATGAGGAGCAGGAGCTAGAGAAGGAGGAGGAGGCGGAGAGGAGGAGAAGGGTGGACCGAGGACTGAGAAGATGGAAGAGGAGGGGTTGGCTGCGGTCAGAAAATGCCTCAGTATTCTCCGCTCTCAGAGGGCTTCTCTCCTTACCATCTGCACAGACATCAAGAGGAGGAGGGCGAGGAACATGAGGAAGGAGCAGAAGAGGGTAGAGTCAACTATACAAGAAGAACTAATCTCTCTCGCAATGGAGGAGGAGCAGGAGAAGGAGGAGGAGAGTGAAAGAAAGGTCCTAGAGAAACACATCGATGAGCAGAAGAGGAGGAGGGAGGAGAAGAAGGAGGCGTGGAGGAAGATTGAGGAGGAGGAGGAGAGTGGAGAGGAGGTGAAGGGGGAGACCGAGAATGAGAGGCAGAAGAGGAGGGAGGAGAATCTCAAGTCTAAGAAGATGTGGGCTGTTCTGGCTGGTGACTCTGACATCCTAGCCCTTGTATTCGAGGTATGGTTGATTCGCTAGATATTTTCCTTATTTTCAATATTTGCACCATTCTAGATTATGTGATCTTTTAGATATTTTCCGTGTTGAATAGTCCTCTTTGCTAGTTCGCAGTTCTCCTTTTTTATTTTCCAGTGTTTCGTTACCTTTTGTTTTCGACTTCGCTTTATTATATTTTGCCTTGTGATATATATTCTATATATGATATTCTATATCTATATTCGTGATTTCTTTTTTATCATTCCCTTTTTTCTTTTTCGCTCCTTTCCCTTCCCTCTTTTCTCTTTCTCTCCTTTCTTTTTTCATCTTCACTTGTCCAATTTTGTCCTTGAACTCTATCTCATCTACGATCTTACATGTCACTTACGAACGATATTTCCATTCTATTTTTCCTTTCTTCTTCCTTTCCTCCTTTGCCATACATGATGCGTATGTGTATGTACAATATGTATACATGCGTGTACTTAACTGCAGTTTAAGAAGGAGTTGGAGAGAGGTCAGGGAGAACTGCGTCTATTCGCGGAGTTATTGCGAAGGGCAGAACATGATGCGAAGAAAGATATGTTGTTGTTGGAGAGGGAGGTGGGGGAGGTGGAAAGGAAAGTTAGCATTCTCCACAGAAACAAACTCGTCCTGAACGCAAGAGTAAGGTGTGAAACATTCCCTCATCGCCCCTTCTTCTCCCACCTCGCCTCTGTCGTCGAGGGAAAGAGATTGGCAGAGCAGAAGGAGAAGGGGCAGCTCAAGTGGGAGTGGGAGGGCCAGGAGGAGAAGACGCTGAGAAAGAGCCTCCTCGTCCTCAAGGAGAAACTGACGAAGGCCGAGGAGAAGAAGGCGAAGGTGGACGAAGAGGTGAAGATAGTGGAGGCGGAGAAGGCAGAGGCACAGGAGAAGGTGGAAGGGCTGACTGAGGAGGAAGTGGCAGCGGTGGAGAAGATATCGAAGAGGAGTGCTTCGTTGCAAAAGGAGATAGAGTTGCTGGATTACACCCTCCACTCCATCCAGTCTGTTTCTGCCCCCAACACCCCCTTCTAAAAACGTTCTCCTTGAATTGTACCGTAAGATTCCGTCTATTTATCGGGAATCCTCGCATACCCACTCATGTACATGGGCCCTCTCTTGCAGTTGCGACCTCCCTTCTACACGTGATCATCCCTCTCGTAAACATACGCCCACACAGACATTCCCTCCCTTACACTTTCCTCTTACTTAACTTTACTTTCTTTTCCCTTCCCTTTTCCCCTCCCTTTTCCTTCCCTCTTCCTTTCCTTCTCCCTTCCGTTTTCCCCTTCCTTTCCGCTTCCCTTTCCTTTCCCCCTTCCTTTCCTCTTCCCTTCCCTTTTTGCTCTCCTTTTTACTCGGCCCTCATTACTTTCTGTCGTTGTTCTGCTTAGTGTCCTATTGACATGCTTCTTTCTTATGCTGGCCTGTTTTCTGTTTTTACCCCTTCTTTTTATTCCTTATCTCTGTCTTATCTCCTTTTCTTTCTCCCATCTGTTGCTTCTGGAGGTCTCTTAGTCTGTTCCATTTTGCCCTGTTGACTGTGTCCTCAAGCCTTGCGTGTATGTCGTTATGAAACATCTTTATATATATACCTCTGTGTATATGTTTTTATTTATATATTGGGTCCTTATGTGTTTTGATGTGGTGCATCTATGTATATGTATATGTATATGTATATGTATATGTATATGTATATGTATATGTATATGTCTTTTTCTTGTATCTTTGGTGAGTTTTCTCTTCCCCTATATTTAAACTGCGATTTATTCTTTTCGTTTTTGTTTGCTAGCACTCAATAAACACTTGATATTTTCATGCATGCATATAACATGTTCCCTCTACTCCTTCACTTTATTCCTACAGTAGCAAACACTTCATATATATATACAACACAGCTCTAGATATTGAAGTATACAATTAATTGTTCGACAGAACACTAACTGTATCAAATTACTATATATTTCGCTCTATATCATATGAGTTTATAGTGTAGTGGTTATCACGTCTGCTTTACACGCAGAAGGTCCGCGGTTCGAACCCGCGTAGACTCACTCTTCTTTTTTCTTGAAAAAAACAAACAAACAGCCGATTTGCATTTGTAACCATTTTGACAGTTTTTTTTTATTCCGCATGTCTATCATCCAATAAGTGACGTAAATGGAGCAGAGGTGATTTTATAACCAGGTTTATATTGGTAAGATACGGTTTTATTGTTAAGTTTTATCGTTCTACTAGCCAACGAAACCTCCCTATCGGAGCGTTTCTGTCCAAGCCTCAGCGGTAAAATACGCCATGATTGCAGTTCAATTATTCCTCATCGTCATCATCGTCGTCCTCATCCTCGTCGTTCTCGAGGCTGTAGTCCACAACGGTTCTCCTTCTTCTTCCAGTCACGATGTTGGTCTTGTCGATTCCATCCAGAGCGTCCTCCTCGTCCTCGGAGAGGTCAGACCCATCCTCACTGTCGCTTCCCTTAGACTTCTTCGCCTTCTTCTTTTTGGGTTTCTCCTCCTTCTTAGCCTTCTTCACGGTCTTCTTCTTGGGCTTCTCGTCCTCGGAGTCTTCGTCGTCGCTGTCTGCCTTCCTCTTCTTCATGACCTTCTTCACTTCAGACTTCTTCACTTCAGACTTCTTCACCAACTTTTTTTTGGGCTTCTCCTCCTCAGACTCGGAAGCAGATCCAGAGTCAGAGGGATGACGAAGAGTCGTTGTCAGAGTCAGAGTCAATGACTCTTCTCTTCTCAACCTTCTTGCTTCCGCTTCTTCACCGTTAGAGACATCTGCATGTAACCAGTCCAGGTAGATCGAATGCACCACGCGTATATGCATACTAAACGTAAGTAAAGCACAAAATACTTTGAAAAACACACACGTCATTCCGAAATTGAGCTCAGCCATAGTTTGACAAGATTAAGAAGGCTTCACCCTATACATTTGCGTGGCCAAAGAAATAGAAACTAGTATGCAGATAAAAAGACTGTGTTGGATGCATATTATATAATCCTAGGAATATATGCTTACCATAAAGACAGATATGTATTTTTCCAATCAATTGATATTTTTGACAGAATAAAATCATATTGGTGAAAAGTTTCACGTAAGAAATGTAAGTTAGCTTCGTAACACCATCAGTTTGCACTTGTAAGCGAGAGAAAAGATGACAGGAAAAGAAATAGGGCAAGAAATCAGGGGATTTGGCATGATACAGTATGTCCAAAGATATGTCTTACTTCTTAGTTTCCAGCAGGGCTCATGTTCCCAATTAACTGTACAGTATAATCAGAATGGAGGAAAAAAGACGCCAAAACTTCCTAATTTTGAATACTCGAAAGGATATTTCTGAAAGAACATTCTTTTGGAGCAATTAAAAAATGTGCATGTATAACGTTAAACTGTACCGAATATATACAAAAAAATGTTGATCCAACCAAATAAAAAACAGTGTGCCAATAAAACGTTGTTATTGTAATGTTATCAATCTTCAGCAGATGTGGGCCCTGTCGAAGAAGTGCGTGAGCCAGATGTACCAACCGTTGAAGAAGAATTGCTGATCGTAGTGAGGAGACAGCAGTCTCCACTTGCGCAAGGTTAGGAAGTGCAAGGCTTGGAGGAAGGTTGAATATTCCCTCCTATCAGCAGCATAATTCTTCCCGAATTGTTGGAATACCCGGTTCACACTTCACTGGAGCCCATGCCTCCGGTTGTGCTCCTTCCTGTCAGAGAATAGTTGCTGCGGTTAATATCAGTCTATATAGAGACATCCTGAATGCCACGTGACGTCGGGATGGCCAGCTGGCTTCTGAAAGACTTTCGAAGTTGTTTTGGGTTCTGTTGGAGTTTATGGCTTGTAACCTGTTATTTCTGAAAGTCGCATTTTCCCTTAGTAGTAGATGTGTTATTGCTTTCATGAATGGTTCTTTCCCTTTCTATTCTTCACCTGACATGCTCATTCACCCTTCTCGCCCATCTGTATCTGCATCCTGTACCTGCATTTTGAACTTTGCCACTGGGAGCCAGTACGGAAGTCCTTCTGCGATTATCTCTCTACTTGTAATAATTTGCATGTGTATGAAAGCTACGTAAAAGTTAACATCTGAATCTCTCCTCAATACGTTTACTCTTTTTTTTTTTTTTTTTTACAATTGCAATAAACACATGTTCAGCACTACTGCTAGTTACGATTCTGTCGTCTATGCCCTCTTCTTTTCATTCGCATCCCTCCATTACCTCTGGGCTGATAGCAGACACCGAAACCCCTGTACCTACAAGTGCCTCGAAGATATGATTGTCCCCTAACTGTGCGTCCTAAATGAACTGATTTGTAGTAGTATGCGATTCTTCAGTGGATTCAGTGGCTAACAACGCAACAGACGTTGAGCTCTATAATACCCTGCTCCGGTGGGTTGGGTACGTACGCACCATTCTCTTGATCTGTTTCAGGCGATTTACCGTTCTTCGTATTTGGCTCTTCCATGCAAAGAGACCGAAGAGCTTTATTACGATAAAAAAAAACATTCATGTTGAAGAACTATTTGATTTCTTACATTTTTTGTGCTCTTCGACCATCCACCCTACTGCTACTTAGTAAACTCACTATGCATACATCCTCAACGCTCTGAAACAGCTCAGCTTGCATCTTAAAACGAATCTTGTAGGACTACGCTTCAAACCTCCTCTTCCTTCTCTGCGAAGATGCATTTGCAGAAAAGTCGCGTGGCATTCGTTCCTTCTCATCTTCCTCCATACTGTTTTCTAAATTAAATTTATCCCCTTCATCCCCACTGTTTAGCCCCTCCCTCCCCCTCTTCTTCGTCATCGCCCCCTAGCCTATCCATTTGCACGATGCATCTGTTCACGCGGAGACCATCGCACCCTCCTCTCCCAGGGCTTCTATAGCCACCCTGGTCGTATCGGTGGAGATGTAGCCCCCCTTCCCTCGGCTAGGACCCCCTTGAGAGTGCTTGTGGATAAGATTTCCTGGTCGGATGCTTCGTCGTCTCTCCTTCTCACGTCACAACAATTCAAGGGGTCGGGGCAACAGAACGCAAGCGCATCCCTCGTCCTTCCCTCGCATGAGGATAGCGCCTCTGTATGAAGCTCTTTGTGTTTTTTGAAAGCTCTGTGGATTTTTTCGTGCTCTTCTTGGATTTCTACAGAGGGAGGTGTGAAAAGGAACGGAAAGATAGGAAAGCCGGAGCAAAAGAATTAGGCCAACATCGAAGATACATGCATAAATAACTTTGTGAATGAAGAGGAAGGCGTGCATCACATAATGATGGATGATGTGTGAAGAGAATGAGTCTTTTCCGTTGAGTCTACCAGAAGATGAGTAGGGGGCGAGCAGATGAACTAGCATCCAAAGGGTTGTATGCCACTGTGGTTGGTGCGTTTGCTTTGCATCTCTGTGTTTCTATGCCTTGAACGTACCTCTCGTTCGATGGGTCTAGGCGGAGTGCGATGTCAATGGTTTCGGTCGCCTTGAGGGAGTGCCCCAACAACACTTCGCACCTAGAGAGTGTCAAGTACCCCTGAAAACGAAGATAACGACGAAAGGAGAAGAGGGAGAGAGATAAACAAAGAGATGGGCCAAATAACCTAAGTGAGCAAAGAAGGAAAGATACAAAGGAAACACCTGGGGTGAAGAGAGCACGCTAATACAGCAGTGCATCTAGCAATCCAAATGGAAGAGTTTTAGTGAGAAACACACTGCACTCATGGCAGGGAGGGAGAAGGAAAGAGACTAGGGTATGGGGTCGATGGAGGAGAACCAACTAGGAGCAAGGGGGAAATACTTACGAATGGCCAACATGGGGATAGGGCTGTTGACTTGGAGGCAAAATGAAGGGCTTCTTCTGGTCTGTCCAATTCCAGCAGAAGCTGACTGCATTGCTCTTGGATCTTGAATGAAGAGTCATCTGTTTGACATCGCAGAGTTAAACACATCGCTCACCGTTAAACGACAAGAAACGTAACGTAGCAGACTCATATATAGTATTGCATATAACATAACTGTCAATTTGTGCTGGCCTACCATAGTACAGCGCAAGAGTCCATGCCTTTAAGGCCTTCTCGAGTAAACCCTGGCTAGCGTAGACATCTCCTTTATCTGAGTACTTCCGAAATAAAGCTGGTTTTCGTCTTCATATGAGGCAGGGACAGTGTCATCAAATTCTGTGTCAAATAGATTGCGTGCTTGCATTTCATCTTTAGAGTCTAAAAAGCATCCTCTGTCCGGTGTATTGAAGTTCTTTGCTCGACTGCGTGCGTTGTCTTTTCTTCCTAATTGGAATGATATACCACCCGACTTCATATCACAACTGCAGATCCTTCGAATGTATACAATTTAAGAGTGAGTGTCTATACATGCAATAAAATGAATAACAAAACACGTGTGTCCATAAACAAAATTAACTCCCTTCTGTATGCATGGCAGCTGATTGGTAATTTGTGCATAATCACTAAAATAAAAAATAATTTTATGGTAATTGTAGGAAAATAATTGAGTATCAGCAAGAAATAATAGAATTCTCATATATATCATGATGTATAATACACATTCTATTTCAATATTAAAGTTTATAACTATTTCCTCGTTTCATGTAGGACTTGACTCTCAAATCACTCATTTTTCCGTACGTTCTTAGTAGACAAAACTACTATCGAAATTTCTCACTTCATATGTGGTTGGTTATGGTGAAATGATGAGTGACGTCTCACGAAATTCCCATTCTTCAAGTGATGTATTAACGAAATAGTATTTTTGGATGTTAATTTCTTTTATAGGTGGGTTTTATCCGCACAACACGTAATGCGGCAGATAGGGAATTCCCTTTTAAAAAGTAAGAAAAGAATCGCTCTGCATCATATAATCAATTGACCTCAAGTAGAGGTCTACATGTAATAATGAAGTGTGTATGAGTTTAATTAATTGTACTATACTAATGTTCTGATATTTTGTATGACCTTTAAACTAAATTCCAATTACATAGATATTCAAGTGAATAGTGATTCTCAGAAATAATGGAAAAAGAGCTTCGAAATAGCCAGCAAAATATACAGTATGAAAGACATGAGAGTACCCCAACGCGTGTAGTAAACATGAATCTGAAATCAAGAGAATTGATTTGCAAGCTAGACAATAAGAAAAACAAGTATAGACAAGAACACGTAGTGAGCTGGTGGGAGAGCGAAGAAAAGGAGAACAAAAGTGGTAGTGAAGACGAAGGACTAACAAATGCAAGCATGCGAACAAAAGAAATCATACACACAAATGTGCATGTCCATGTTAATACAACCACAGTCACAGGTGAGCTTAAGTACGAGGGAGGGGAACAAACGGAGAAAGGAGGAAGGAAGAAGGAATAGGAGAAAAGGGAGAAATGAAAGGAAAGGAAGGAAAGGATGAAAAGAAAAGAAGTAGTGTACAGAAAGAAGAGAAGGAAAGTGGGATGATAGGGGGTGAAAAGGAGAGGAAGAGGGGGAAGACAAGGGGGATGGGAAAGAGGAAAATGGGGGCGACAAAACGAAGGAAGAAATTGGTGGAAGGAAAAGAGAGAGAGAGGAGGGAGGGAGAAAGAGTGAAAGAAGGAACGAGAGGAGAAGGGAGAGAAGGAGGGAGAGAAAGTGGCGTCAGAGTGGAGAGGAGGTGTGTATTTGTGTATTACTCGGTGAGACCTCCTTCTCCGTTCGTTTCCCTCTTCTTCCCTTCCCTTATCTCCTCCCTCTCCTTCATCTCCTTCTCTTTCCGTCTCTTCCCATCTCCTCGAAGACTCTTCCTTTCTTCCTCCTCCCCCCAGCTCCCCTCATTCTCCTTCATCCTCTTCTCTGTACTCCTCTTCCTCTCTCCCCCCTCCATCCCTCTCTTCCCTCTTTATGCTCCTCTCCTCTTCCTTCCTCTCCTCCTCTTCGTTCAGTCTCTTCCTCCTCCTCATCTCCTTCTTCCGACGGACTATCCTCGTCATCTTCTTCCCTGCCCCTCTCCCTCTCCCCCCCCCTTCTCTCCTCCCTTCCCTTGCTCCTTCCCTTCCTCCTCCTTCTTCCTCGTCTCATTCCACTCCCAATACCCCTTCTGCCTCCTCTTTATCCGCCAACCTCAATTCTTCCCCCTCTTCCTCTCCTTCCTTGTCTTCCTCTTCTTCCTCCCCTTCCTCGTCTTCCTCTTCTTCCTCACCTTCCTCATCTTCCTCCTCTTCCCCCTCTTCATCTTCTTCCCCTTCTTCTTCCCCTTCTTCTTCCTCTTCTTCTACCTCCTCTTGCCTGCAACTCCCTCCCTTGATCTGCCCTCTTCCTTCCACTTTCTCTTCTTCTCCTCCACCTGCATTCTCTCCCTCGTCCTCCTCCTCTTCTTCCTCCTCTAACTCTTCATCCCTCTTTCCCTCTCCCTCTCCCTCCCCTACCTCTTCTCTTCTCTCCCTCTTCTTCCTCCCATACCCTCTTCCTCTTCTCCTCCCACCCGTTCTTATCTATCCTCCTCCCCCTTTCTTCTCTCCTCCTCCTTTCTTCCTCTTTGTCCCCCTCCTCCTCAACCTCTTCTATCTCCTCTGTGCCTTCGTCTCTCCTTTCGAGATCTTCTCTTTTTGCCTTAGGAGAGAGAAGTGAAGGAGAGGGAGAAGCAGGAGAGGGGGAGATGGACGGAGAAGGAGGTATCGGGGAGAGAGCGGAGGAGAGAGGGAGAGGTGAGAGAGAAAGATGGAGGGAAATGAGATGAAAAGGGGATGAGTTGATTGAGTGGATGAGATCTTTATTCGGCAGGGGTGTGTTCTAAGGCCCTGGATTGTGAGTGGAGGGAGAGGGAAAGGGAAGGGGAAAGAGGAGGGAAAGGGAAGAAAGGAGGAGGGAAGAGATAATCAAGGGAAAGGAAATGAAACAATAGGAGAGGAAAGGGGAAACAGAGGAACGAAGGCAAAGGGAGTGGGGGGAAGGAGAGGAAGACAGAGAGCGTGGGGGATATTAACCTGCAAAAGAGCAAATCAATCATTTGTCTAATTCTGACAGTTCATTGCCACCGCTGAGACTCTCAAGGGTTAGTTTTTCATTATTTTCATTTTCTTCCATTCGTTTATCTCTTCTCTTCTTTTCTCTTATCTTTTCTTCTCTTATCTTTTCTTCTTTTCTCTCTTTCTTCTTTTCTTTTCTTTTCTTTTCTTTTCCCTTCCCTTATTTTGAGCACATAACCCACCTCCCTCCCTCTCTTTCTTGACATCTCTCTCTTTTATTCTCTCTTTTTAATTCCAACCATGTTCCATACGTCATATTTTCCCCCTTCCTTTTCGTTTCATTCCCTTCTCCTTGCTCTTTCCTGCCCCCTGCCCCCTTCCCTATCATTTATTTATACATGTGATCTCAGTCATATTATCCGAGATAGAGGAGGATACAAGGAAAATGGGGGAGGAAGAGCTAGGGGAACTCAAGAAGGAAGAGGGAGGAAAAGGAAAAGAATATGGGTGAGACTGGAGAGGAGGAGGAAGAGAAGGGCAGAGAAAAAGAAGGCGGAAGAAGGAGGGGAAGGGAAGGAGGACAAGAGGGGGGAGGGAGAGGACGAGGTAAAGCCAAAGGCAAAGAGAAGAAAGGAGGGGAAGGAGGAGGGAGAAAGTGGAAAGGGTGAGGGGAAGGAAGGGGAGGGAAAAGGGAGGGGAGCTGGTGAAAAGAAAGGAGGCGGTGAAGGTGAAAGGGAAGGGAGAAGGGAAGGGGAGGCGGGAGAAGAAAGGGAAGGGGGTGTCGTGGGCAGAGATAAACACAAAGGGGAAGAGCAGAAGAAAGGAATGGATAAAAAGATGAAGACAAAAAAGAGAAAAAAGAAATTAGGAAACAAAGGGAGAATGAGACAGAGGAGGAGAGGGCAGAGAGAGAGAGAGAAGAAAAGAAAAAGCAGAGGAGAGAGAAAGTAGAGGAGAAAAGAGAGCTCTCCAGGCAAAGATCGAAAAAGAGAAACAACAGAAGTTAGCATGGAGGATGAAGAAGAAACAGGAGGCAGAAGATAGGAAAAGGGAGGATGAGCGAAGGAGGGCGGAGGAGAAGAGGCTGCAAGAGGAGGAGGATGAGGAGGAGGAGGATGACGGATTGTTTGAGGATCAGAGTTTGATTCAAAAGTACAACAACTACTTCAGCCAAATCAAGCAGAGGAATGTGGAGGGGGAGAGAGGGAGGGAGGGGCGGGCGAAGGAAAATGATACAACAGAAAGATGTAGGTGCAAGGGACGCAACAGGAACAGAAGGACGAGGAGGAGGAAGAAGAGGAGGAAGAGAATGGGTTGGAGGTGCACCGTTGAAAATAGGGGGAGATGAGGGGAATGGAGAAGGAGGAAAAGAGGGAGCAGGCGAAGGACGGGTTGGGGCCAGCGAAATACAAGGGGGGATAGAGAGAGAGGGGGGAGAGACAGGAGAGAAAGAGGACGAAGAGGGAAACGAAGAGAACGAGTGGAAGTGGGTCAATAGGAAAAGAGAGAAGGAGAGAGAGGAGAAGATGGAGCGGGAGAAACAGAAACAGAGAAACGCGGAGAAGAGGAGGAAGGTAAGCAAGTTGGGCTCAGAGATTTTTTTTATTATTATGGCTACCTATAAATGCGTGTCCCTATGTATTTGTGTGTGCGCATGTATGTATGTGCATGTATTTTAATTTCTGTACTTCTCCCTCCCTTTCGCTTTCACTCCCTCTCTTCCACCTACCACTCGCCTTCTTTTTTGCCTCCCTCCTTTTGTCTCCCGTTCCTTCCCTTATATTTCCCTTTCACCTTTCCTTTGCGAAGGATGCCCTTGATAAGTTACTGGACCGAACAAACACATGCGAAGTGTGTCTACTGGATCTGTATGTGTTTCTCTCTCCACCGTCAACTTGCTCTCTTTCTGTCGTGACCTTTCTCTATCTCTGTGATTTGATTATATCTTTGTCTGTATTTTGGTCGACACTCCGACCTCTGTTTCTCTTTGCGTGGGACAGATATATATCACCTTTATCAAACGCATGGTTTATCTTGTATGTTTAATCTATCTGCCTCTATACTCCCCATATATCTTATATTCATCGTCTGTCTATTTATTGTGTATATGTTAGCTATTCTATTCTATATATTATATTTATTCTTGTAGTCCTAATTCTATTTGTTATGTCTACTCCACCTACCCGATCTACCCTATCTACCCTATTTATTCCTTTATGGTGTCACCTATATAATTCTTCTATTCCTTTTATTCATTTTATTATTTCTGTTCGTCCTGTTCACTGTATTCCCTCTATTCTACTCGATTGTTTCTATGGCATATATGCCTATGCATATGCACGCATGTCCACTCCGTCCTCCCCCTCCTTGTTATTTTCTCAGAGATGGAGAGATACTCCGAGACCTCCCATCGGTTGTTGCAGTTCTTTGTTCCACGAGTACCGCATCCAACGTACGCGGCGCAGAACAAGTACGCGACGGAGCCCCTCTGCCCACACTGCCTCACCCCTTCTCGAAGGATGTCATAGACAAATACAAATTCATGTGTAAGAGTATTCCCCATCTCCTCTCTCTACCCACATCGCCTCTCTCTATTCACTTGCACTTTCATCATCTCTTTTTGTGCGTTCGCTTTCTCCCCTTCTAATCAATTCCCTTTTCTTGTCTTTTCCTTTTCCAATCTCCTTTCTTCTGTGCTATCTCTCTCCTCACATAACCTTATCACAGCGAGCTCAAAAGTTCGTGAACTTCGCCTTCCACCTGCCAACAGATGAATGCAGAGCATTGGATGACTCGAATGAATTCAAACGTGGCTGCAAAATGTTGAGTACGGTAATACAAAAAAGGAGAGCCCCTGGCGGGGCTCGAACCCGCGGCTAATCGGTTAAGAGCCGAACACTCTACCGACTGAGTTACAAGGGCAACTCTTGTATCCTTTATATTAACACTCATACTCAGTTTTCAATTCATCACAGAAGCCATATTTTCTATCAGTTTCACAGTATGTGCTTGTTTTCTCTGCTTTATTGGCTGACATAACCCACTTGAATTATATTAGTTCATATTCGAATGAAAACCTGATTTATAATTCGTTTTTTTCATTGATTTTATTTCAATCAACATCTGCATACAGTGAGAACTTGCCAATATCGTAACTATGCATTATTGAGGACGTATGCGCTTATCATATTTGGGGAAATGCAATACTATATAATCATAGCCTATATCTCTTTCACAACAGATTGTACGTGGAAAAAAAAACAGAAAAAAAGTACTCGAACTTCTTTTCAATAACATGTGGACTTATATCTATTAGGATTACTGTGCGTGCAAATAACAAACGGTCCAATAAAACTTAAACCTGATGGGGTGTAAGATAAATGTATAATTGCTTAGTTTGTATTCCAGATAACTTGTTCAATACTATGTCTACAGCTCACTGTTCTCAACTTGAGGTTTCCAATGCAGTAGCTACTCTTGTCTTCAAAACCACAAACTATACGTAAAACAAGTCATGTTGTCACAATTATTTTCACAGCGCCACGCTATATTAAACAATGCTAGGCGTGTCATAGGTTTTTCCAATGTAAATATAAGTTCTACATTTCAAGAGGATATACGGAGTTTTGCTACTCTGACCCAATTCCTCTCCCAGAGTGGTGTGTGCGAGAAGAAAAGCAGCTGAATTGGTCAAGCAGGGGTTTGTAACAGTCAATGGACGAGAAGAACCTGTGCATTATCAGGTCGATGCAGAAAATGATGTGGTTTGTGTGAATGGAGCTCAGATTGATCCTTCCCGATTTCTCTCTCTACTTGAAAATAAGGACCTGTCAGGAGACCTTAAAGTAACCTCGCTAAAGCAGGTTAAAAATGATTTTAAATTACCATTCATGCTAATGGTCAACAAACCCATTGGATTCGAATGCACTCATTTTAACAAATTTGCAGACAAAACAGTGTTTGATTTGTTGGATTCATCTCGAGATACGGGAGGTGCAAATTAATTCCGAATGAAAATGGAACTGTTCCCGACCTCCCCCCCGCCTCATCACAGTAGGAAGACTTGATAAGAACTCGGAGGGCTTGGTACTCCTCAGTGATGATGGAATCATTGCAAACAAGCTGATGCACCCGAGGTACATGATCGAAAAGGAGTATCACGTAGGGACGAGGTATCCCCTCTCTGACGCTGATAAAGAGATGATGCTGAGTGGAATGGAGGACGATGGAGACTTCCTCCGTGCAGTCAGCATCGAAGATAGACAGGTCAACAACGCTCGTTTCGTACACGATTGTAGGTACATGAGGGAAAGAGGGAGATCAGGAGGATGATCCACAGAGGTTGTGGAAACGTTGTGAACATCCTTCAGAGGAGAAGACTAGGAAACCTTGAGCTCGGAAAGCTTCCTCTTGGGTATGTGAGGCAACTCACAGCCGAGGAAGTCATCGACCTGTGCAACATTACCAGGGACAAGGAGTAAAACACGTCCTGTACTTTTTAGAAAACGTGTTTTACCCTTCTTGTGTTTCCCCTGCTTATCCCATCTTCGTCGACTCTCTCTATCGGTCTCTTCTCCCCCCACCCCCTTATCTGATAGCTCTTGATGTTAATCCCTCTCCTTAGATCTGCGTGTACCCATAAAGATTGCACAATACTTCGAGATTAGCTTGGTTGTGCACAGACCCTTACTTATTTATTCAATAAACAACTCTGTTGTAACCGTGCCTCCTATGATTGCATTCATCCGTCCCACTGCTTCTACTTGCGCAAAATAACCTCGCTTTATTGTACTAGAGCTAAATAAACCAAGTCGAGTTGTGTATTTATGCATGTTGCATCGGTTGTTTGTTCAAGTCATTGGTGGCATAGGCGCACCAAACAATACATATGCACACATCTTATCTTCACTTACTTCGTATGAGGAGATAACGATTTATCTAGAAAAGCCATGTGCTCAAAGTACGGAGCTAATATGTCATAGACGAATGCAAGCCAGAAATGAAATCAGGTCATAGAAGGTTGGAATCGTGAAGAGGAGAAAGGAGGACAGACAAGAGATAGATGGGTAAGAGAGCACAAACAAACAAACATGTAGCGAGTGTGAAACAGAGAGGTAGAGGCCGAGAAAGAAAAGTCAGGAAAGAAGGCCAAAGAGGTAGGAACGCGTGAATGCATGTCTACATATACGTACGCATATAAGCATATATGGATATGCCATACACGCATAAGAGCATAGAAGTATAGCGGTGATAGGAACGCGTTAGAAAGGACAGATAGCTCCCTCTCCTCGATCACTTTAGGGAAAAACAGATGTTTGAGTCTGTTGAATGCGCTCTTTGCTTGTTCGTTCCACTCAGTCCACCTGTAGTACATGTTGAGTTTCCTGTCTCTCCAATACAGTCCTATCTCTAAGTAGTCCATCATATCATGTCTTCCCCCGAGGGAGAGGAGGGTCGCCAGTGTCGATGAGTGTGAATCCCCAGAGGAGAAGAGAGATGGAATTTCCCCATGAGATGAAAGGGTACCCATTCGATGTGCACCCCACACCGCAGAGGAGGAGACAGGGAAGAGAGACCTTCGTGAAGTCGAAGAACGAGGAGGCGAGAGAAAACAAGGAGTCCGTATCATCCACACAGAACAACTTGTCCATGTCAACCAGGGTCAAAGGAGGAAGTGACGAAAGGGGAAGAGGAGGAAGAGGAGGAGGAAGAGGAGGAGGAGGATGAAGAGGAGGGAGGGATGAAAGAGGGGGAGAGGAAAGAGGGATCGGGGGAGAAGAAGGAAGAAAAGATGTGGACTTATTTGCAGGTGATTTGGTCGATGATAGCAGATCCTTTGCGATAGGGAGGGTCCAGGAGAGGGGGAGAATAGGGGTATACAGAGACATAGAAGAGGGAAGGAGAGGCAAAGAGAAGACAAAGACATAGACCCCCTAACACCCCTCTCCTCTTCCCTCCCTCTCTGCCTTCGTCCCTTTACTTCCCCTTCCCTTTCTCTTTCCCCGTGTTTCCTCTGAGCCCTGGATGCTAGACCCTGGATCCAAATCACAAGTGCCTGCATACACATACAATCCCCCGTGTCTCTCCTCCCCTCATAGCCCCTTATCTCTCCCCCCATCATAGCCCTCATAGGCCCACTCCTCCAGCTCTCTCCCCCGCCTTTCCTTCTCCCTCGTTTCCTGCACTCTCCCCTATCATTCCTCCAATCCTTCCTTCTACGTTTTCTCCCAATCTTCTCCTCATTCTAGCCCACATCTTGGCCGACTGACCCCCGCTGAATCCTTTCATTCTGTTGAGGAAGAGGTCTGTCTCTGCTTGTCCTTTGCCACGGCCTCCACTCACCCCCATCACGCCCTTCTCCAACCTCTCCTTCGCCTTTCTCCTCCTCATTTTCCGAGACTCTTCTCTTGCCCTGGTCCTCTCTCTGTCCCTCTTCTCCCTCCGCTTCGACTTCTGCCTCTGTCTGTGTCTCGTCTCTCGCTTTGGCTTCCCCTCCTGACCAGCCCTTCCTCTTCCTCTCCCTCGTCCTGCTCATCGTCTTTATTTTTCTCCTTAGATAGAGTGGATTCGTTGAACTCAAAGTCAGTGGGATCGAGGACGAAGAGGAAGAGGGGGTGAAGAAGAGGAAGAGGGGGAAGAAGAGGAGGGGAAAGAGGGAAGAGGCAATGGAGGAGGATTGTCAGGTGAGAGGAGGGGGAGGAGAAGGGAGAAGAGGCGATCTGATAGCGGTTAGCTTTGTTTTTTTTCCCTCTTCATTCACCCTCTATTTTCATTCAAGCTCGCCTTTTCCATTGTTGTCTCTTCCTTCTCCTTGTTCTGTTTTCTTCTGTTCTTTTCCTGTCCTTCCTTTTCTGCATTCTTCCCTCTCTCCTTCCCTCCCTCCCTCTTCCCTTGCGATTACCTGCCTCTGTCTTTGCCCCCCTCTTTGCTGGATTTCCCTCCTGCTTGCATGTGTTTGTAACTGAGGTAGTTCAATCTCCCTCCAAGGAAGAGATGTTCCACACAGCCAAGCATCCACTTCACTCTCCCTTCCCCTCTCTCTCTGTCTCTCCTCCTTGTCTCTCTCCCTCTCTGCCTTCTTTTCCTCCCACTCCCCTTTCTACCCCCGTCCCTTGGTCCTCTGCACCATCATAAATGAGTACTTGTGGAGTCTCAGGATCTCATCGTTTCCAGGAGGTAGGAGGGGGCAGACGCATCAGAGTGAGCAGACAAGGGGAAAGAAACTGAAGAAGAGTCAGATGGTAAAGAAGAGGGTAAGAGGGGGAGAGGAGGGAGAGGAAGAGAGAGAAGAGGAGGGAAGATGTGGGGAAGATGGTTTGTATGGAGGTGTTGGATGTTCGGCCTCTCTACCCCCCCCCTCTCTTCCCTACCCACTTTCCTCCATGAATTGTTGTTGTCGTTGGTCTCGTTGTTGTCGTTGTTGTTGTTGTTGCCGTTTGCTTCGGTGGTTGTGTGTTGGTGTGTGAGTGAGTGTTGTAGTCTATGTGTCTCTGATGGTCTCACAGTTTTCATAATATCAGCGAAGGAAGGGACGAGGATCCTCCATCCAAACCCTCCTGGGCGGTAGGAGAAGAGAGAGGGCAGAACACACACCCAGACACTTCCTCACAGTCCAGGAGGGGAGTGGGGGTCGACCAACACGTCTGGAGAACAAAGCGAGGAAAACAAATTAGAAAGAAAGGGAGAGAAAGGAGAAAAGAATGGAGAAACAACGAGAAGACATACGCATGGGGGAGTACAGGGGAGAAGAGGAAAATGGGGAGAGGAAATACGACCAATTAGATTCTATAACGAGAGGAAAGAGATGCGTATTGTGGGGGGGAACGATGAAGCTACGACACGTTTTCATTCACGCATTTGTATATGCACATATGTGCTTAGAGAAAGAGAGAGAAACAGGAAAACGGGAGATCAGTTGATATTACCTGTAGGAAGACAAAGGAGGACACGCAGAGGGGAAGGCTGTCCTTGAGTTTGGTGGATGTGCCTGTCTGGCATTCGGAATAAATATCTGAACGCACTACTCTCCAGGTCTAATCCAACCTCCTCATGCATCGTTCTCTGATCTAAGTATATTGATAAAATGCAGAGGGAAAGAGGGGGGCGGAGGTAGCGGAGGGAGGGAAGGAAGGGAAGGAGGGAGGGAAGGGAAGAGAGGTCAGAGGAGATATATATGGGGAGGGAGGTATAACGGAAAGGTTGGATCGTTAAAGAGGGGGTGGATCAGTATGTATGTAAGCGTGTGTGTGTGTGTACATATATATATGAATATTTATCTACGTATGATAGTACAACGTGTCGTAGTATTAGCATATCATAGTCTGCATGCATATTTTCGTCCTCACCGCAGTGTGTAGGTCGGAAGGGTCTGATTTGGAGTGTCTTCCGCCTGGGAATCCTATTTGTCCAGACCATCTGAAGGGGAATGAGGGGGGACGAGGGGGGACGAGGGGAGTAGGGTGGAAAGGACACGCATATAGGAAATGAGTCAGAGCAAGGGGAAGTGTAGGTCGTAGTGAGGAGTATGAATGAGAATGGAAGTGAGGTGAGAGTGAGAGTAAGGGTGGACGGAAGTGCACGTGTGAATGTGTTTATTATGTGGGTGCATTTATGCACGTCTGTATGTGTGAATGTATGTGTGTATGCGTATGTATGCGTGTATGTATTTGTATGTGTTTACGTATGTACTGCTTACCTGTCGTTAGGATTTGTGGATCTTCTGATGTACAACAGTTCCAGTTCTCCTCTTTTCACCCACTCCTGTGCCAAGAAGGAGTCCCAATCCCACAATTCCCACTTCCACTCCCACTCCCACTCCCTCTTCCACTCTCTCGCTCTCTCTCCCCTCCTCTGTTCTCTCTCTTTCCTCAACCTCCATCACGATCTGGGTCCATATAGAGTCATCTAACACACTCTCTCCCTCCTCTCCCTCCTCTGCTTCCTCTCCCTCGCCATCACCCTCACCCTCCCCCTCTCTCCACTCCCTCTTCCTTTCCCTCCCCCACACTTGACTTCCGCTTCTCTTTTCTCCTTTTCCTCCCTGTCTGCTTCTTTTTGAATTACACGGAGATAGTATGGAACAAGTGCTTTTTTTGGAAGAGGAAATCTACTTTCCCCATGAATATATTTTCTGCCAGTTCCTCTGTTCTTTCCCTTTCCTCCTTGCTAAACGTTTCTTTTTTCCCACTTGGTCCTCTTTTCTTTTCTTCTCTTCCCCTTCACCCGGTGAGACCCTCACTCCTCCCTCTCCCTTTCCCACCCCCTTCCCCTCATTACGCATTCCCCCTACTGAATCATTGTTGATTCTCTTCTCCTTGTGTTCCACTTGTTCTTCCTCCATTTTCTTCAGCTCTTCTCCCCCAGTCTTATTCTCTCCCCCCGCCTCTTCCCCCTTCTGTTTGTCTTGTTCCCCCTGCAGTTGGTTCTTCCTTCTGAGAGCCCTCCTGCGTTTGCTTCTCTTGGCTCGGTGGTATTCCCTCATCACTCGGTTATGTTTCAATTGCACTGCTCTCTCCATTCTCATCCCAAAAGCATCTCCGGAGGGACGCACACGCAAGATCAACGCCACCGAAGAACGTCTTTTACTTGAAGAAAGGAACGGGGGTTCGTATCCCTGGTGTAGTTTGGTAGAGTTTAATTTGTGACTGCGTTAGTGGAGAGTGAGGGGAGGGATATTTGCGTACAGGAAACAGATAAATAGACTGTTCTCGCTCGCATTCCCAAGCAAGGGGTCATCTCTGCAAAGAAGATCATTAACAAAATTAGAACTATAGGTGTAGAAACCATAACAATGCCACAATGTAATAATGACTATTCATTAGATGGTCTACCAGTTTACCTCCTTTTGGGATAGGTTACGAAGGAAATTAACATGCGCCTCTTCTCGTTCTCGTTCTAAATCATCAGACATCTACAAATACGATCAAAACACGTTATAGTTATAAAATTAATTGATGTACAAGATATGTAAGTACATACGCCATTATAAGTTGGATTGCATGAAATCTAGTAAGCAATATCAATTTGTTATTTCGCTATCAACTCAAATAAGGTGCATCTCTTTGGTGACACAAGTTCCACACGATAGAACAACAGAATTATTGAATGATTTGTGGAATAGAAATTGGAGATCGACTGGTCATGGTAAATACCGAGTTTGTGTTTGTGACTTTATGTGTGAAAACACGTCTTACAGCTAACCTGTATCGAGTGTATTAAAACAATGTGCAAGTAGCATGCGTTCTTTTTCATTTGTGGATTTTTTGTTTGATCTTTATGTACTTAAACAAATGAAGAACTCGAAAACCTCGTTACTTCAAGTATTATCTTAACGACAGAGTAGATCACGTGATATATAATGTTTAACTTTCTTCGAAGTGTTGGTATTTCGTAATTATTGTGCGGTTTTTATCTTGATAATGCGGTTGTTTCATTGAGCCAATTACGCGTCAATGCTACGCGGTCCTCATCAAAATCTGAGAACAAAGAAATTATGTATTTGTGTGAGCGCCTTTGGGCTTAACTGACGTACTTACTGTTTTTTCTGTTTTTTTCTAGCAGGGTAAGCTCACTTGAGGAAATGGTAAACATGTTCCTACTCTTTCTTGTATCTCTTTCGAAGAAAATAACATTCTCTCAAAGCTATAAATAACATCACTAAATAAAGTCTTAATTTTGCTATGTACGCAGAAACTGAGTGCGTTCTCAATTGCAAGGAGAGATGCATGTGCTCATCTGAACTGTATATGATTGTAGAAGTTAGCTCATCGTGATTTGTTGCTATTTCTCTTTAGATTACTTCTCATTTTGAGTATTGCCACTTGGTTGCGTAACGCAGGAAACAATTGAATATACAGTTATTTGATTACAGACTTTGTTTGGCTACCTCTCATTGTGGTTTCGCAAGTAATTTACATTAAACTGTTATGGGAAATCAACCTTCTTGCAATGGTTGTCGAGATTTAACATGGGTACATCAGTTGACAACCCAATATCGAGTGTGGACAGATGCGAAAAAGACGCAGATTACACATACAGCGTCCATAGACTGCAGAATGCGCTCAAAACAGTGTCGCAGGGAGGTCAAAATGGAAGTGAAAACTCCCTTACAGCTTGGAAATACAACGGTGTTCGAGCGCTGGTGGATGCATTCTCATGCCCCACAGGGTATGACTTGAAAGTAGATGAGAGAATAATTCAGATCATATGGGAGTATTGGAGGTACTCACAGGTGATGGTGGTCTGTGGAGGAAATGCGTCTCTTCCTGGACTTCCGGTAAGTTGTATCAAATGGGTTTTTGAATGACTAAGTGTGTGCCAAGTGTGTGTATTTATTCTCGAAGTGTAGGTGAATGAGTGTTAGTGGTGGTTGTTTTTTAATAACAAACGAAACGAGAATTGTTCTTGGGTTCTGAGTCTTTGGAATGCTAAACCTTTGTTGATTGTACCTCTCTCTTGAAATTTCCTCTTTGTGTTAACCGTCTTCTGATGCTACTGCGCTACCACTTCTTTGTTCGCTGTGTAATTTGTTTTTTGCCTTAGAGTACTCAACTGATTGACTTTGATGAGGGAGTGGCAGTGGATGTGAAGGAGATGGGGGCGAAGAGGATTCGAGCGGGCTGTATGTTGGTGGGGCACGAGTTGTTTGTGATGGGAGGACAGACATTCCCGAGGGAGAGGAGAGGGAGAGGTGAGGGGAGAGAGGGACAGTATACGAGGGGAAGGGGAGGGGACCTGAGCAGCCGAGTACTGGCATCAGCCCCAGAGCTCGGAAGGAGGACAGGAGGGGGGAGGTGGGAGAGAGGGTGGTGTTGTGTGTTGTTTGGTGGAGGTTTTGGATTGTTCGACTGGTGAGTGGAGGACTATGCATCCTCTTCCCTGCCCCCGAATGCTCTCCAGGTAAGTATTAGATATTCTATTCTTCTTCTCTTACTTTTTTCTTTCTCTTCCTCTTTTCACGGCTCTCATTCTTTCTTCTTCTTCTTCTTTCCTTTCATTGTTCTTCGCCCTCCTTTTTTTATTTTCCTCTTATTTTCTCTCCTTCTTTCTTCTTCCTCTGATGTTATTTATCTACACTCCCTCCTATCCGATGTGCATTCATATTTCCTAATTTTTCTGTGTGTATGTGGTATGTCCATGTAATTGCGCGTATGTCTGTATATGTTCCTGTGTATCGACTGCATTGCGTGGCATGGCATTGATACCGAAGTGTTTCCCACTGTTCTTCTTTAGGTCCTTTTCTGTTTGTATCAGGGGGCAGTGGGTTGGAGGGATTTTCGTGGGGGCAAGAAGAAATAGAGGTAAATGCAAGCATAAGGGGGCAGCGGAGGGAAAGAGAGAAAGAAACGTCATCGTCCCTCCCCTCCTCTCCTTTCTCCCCCTCTCCCCTGTCTCCTCCTTCTCCTTCTTCTCACTCTCCAGCCTCCTCGATTTTCACGCCATCTCTACTCTCTCTTCTACTCCTCCCACACCCCCTCTTCATCTGCCTCCCCGTGCCCCCCTCTTCCTTATCTCCATCACTTTCTCCCTCTCCCTCTTCCTCTATCTTTTCTCCTTTTCCTTCTCCCTCTCTTTCTCCCTCTCTCTCTCCCTCTCCCTCTCCCTCTCCCTCTCCCTCTGCCCAAATGAAGGTTCTTCGTTCCTGTTTTCTGTACTCTTCTTCTTCTGGAGAATCCGCCCCCCTTCCTCCACTCATCACACGTAAGACACACACACATGTACACACACGTGTGCATATGCATACATGCACGTACACACACATGCACAGACGCAGATATGTTTTGATTCAGCGTCTTCGGATTGTGCTTCCCCTCTTTTCTTCGCTCTCTCGTACCCCCCTTTTCCTGTGTGTGCGATTGCTGTAGACCTCGGACATGCCTTATTTGTCTGTATGTATAATTTCGTATCACCGCGTATGTTTTGTCTTGTTTTTCTTACATTCCTCTGTCTGTGTCCTCGTCTTCTTCATGTCCTCGTCTTCTTCATGTCTTCGTCTTCGTCATGTCTTCGTCTTCTTCATGTTCTTCGTCTTCTTCTTCGTCTTCTTCTTCGTCTTCTTCCCTCCCTCCCATCCCTCCTCTCTCCCCTTTAGCCCGTCGAGGACATGGGAGTGCTATAGTGGGAGGAGTGTTGTATGTATTCGGAGGGAGTGGAGAGAGGAGAGGAGCGAAGTGTGAGTGTCTCGATTTGGGTCTTTTTATGAAAAAGTATGAAGGTACTTGAAGGCAGAGGAAGAGGCGATGCTAATAGATGAGATTGAACTAACAGAAGACCAAGAAAGAGAGCAAGAAGGAGAGCTGGAGAGAGGGGAGATGGAGGGAGGTAGGGAGAGAAGGAGAGGATGTAGAGGAGGTGGAAGAAGAGGGAGTGTCCGAGGAAGAGGTGAGGAGGAAGATAGAGGATGAACTGGAGGAAGTAGAGAGACTGATCAGAAAGGAAAGAGAGGAAAGGAGAGGGGATCAGATGGAAGTAAGGGAGGCAAAGGGGGCGAAGAGGGATGAAAGAAGAGGAAGGTTCTCTCGATTTGAGCGACGATGACACCCCCCTTATTCTCTTCAAAGAACGCAGAGAACGAGGAGGGGAGGAGGGAAATACAGAAAGAAAGGAGAGAAAGAGGCGAGAGAAGAGAGAGGGAGGAGAGAAGAGAGAGGGAGGAGAGAAGAAGGAGAAAGGAGAGAAGAGGTGCTAGTGTGCCGCAGATCGTGGTTAGAACGAAGACTGAGTAGATTGAACGAAAAGAGGAGGAGGAGGGAGGTGCGTGGGAGGAGGGAGAAGGCGAGGGCTTCCATTTGTGAGGTTGGGTGGGTGCCTCTTCCCCCGATGAGGGAGAGGAGGGATAAGGCGGGGGTGGTAGCGGTGGGGTCCAAGATCTTTGTTTGTGGTGGACACGACCACGCTAACACTCTCAAAGTAAGTACTGTGTGAGCACATGTTTGTACCTAAACGTTCATGTGCGCGTATTTATTGTGTATCCGCGTATTTGTTATGTACGTATGTGTGTACGCACGTATTCAGCATGGCTATATCTCTCTGAAGTCATTCTTTCTCACTTCGTAATCGAATCTCACTTCGTAATCGAAATGGGGTTAAGAATTAACTAATCTATCGACTCTTATCATGTTGATGTGTTCCGTCTGACTGTAATATCATCCCCATGTATGTGTCTGTCATCGATGTGTGTGTGTATATGTACATGTGTGTGTGTGTGCGTGTGTATTTGTGTGTATATGCGCACACATCCTACGTCAGAGTGTGGAGGTATTCGACACTGCCTCCCGCTGCTGGGAAAGGTCTCACTTAGAGATGAAGGAAAAGAGGAGTGGGTGTAGTGTGGTTTACAACGCGTCTCTCTCGCTAATCCTCGTCCTAGGAGGGTTCGATGGGTCTTCTTACTCCTCCTCTGCGGAGGTCCTTGTCATCGAGCAAACGAAGCAGAGAGAAGGAGAGGGGAAAGGGAAAGGGAAAGGGCAAGGAAAAGGAGAGGGAAAGGAAGAGAGAAAAAGAAATGGGAAGGAAGAGGAAGGGAGAAAGGGATGTGGGGCAGGTCAGAAAGAAGAAAGGAAAGGCGGTCAAGAAGAAAAAGAAGGAAAGGGGGCTCTTCGTTCTTGTCTTCTTGTTC
Organism: Drosophila quasianomalipes; assembly: GCA_035043665.1. NCBI lineage: Eukaryota > Metazoa > Arthropoda > Insecta > Diptera > Drosophilidae > Drosophila > Drosophila quasianomalipes. Next base: position 85,669 of record JAWNMU010000273.1, on the reverse strand, counting down.
TTGCGACAGATGTAGTCGATTCGTATTGAGAGACGAAAACACACACTCACACCCTCCCTCTCCTTCTGTTTCTCCGTCTCCTTCTCCCTCTTCCTCCTCTTCCTCCTCTTCCCCCTCCTCCCCCTCTTCCCCCACCCCTTCTTTTTCTCTTTGTCTCAGCAGTCCTTTCTTCAACTTCAAATTGAGAGAGAAGCTCGGATCTCCTCAAGTACTTGCAGAATTGTGAAGAAAACGCAAGATATTCGTCCGTTCCCCATCTCTGAATCCTCTCCTGCTCCTATCTCCCATTCTCTCCCCTCTTCTCTCCCCTCTTCTCTTTCCTCGTCTCGTCCCATCTCTCTATTTACTTCTCTTCCAAACATTCGCTCTTCTTCCCTTTCCTCCTTCTCCTTTTCCTCCTCCTCTTCCTCTTCCTCTTCTCCTTCCTCTTCTTTATCTTCCTCTTCGATTGTCCCCCTTTCCTCCTCTTCTCCCTCTCCCTCTCTCTCTCCTTCTCCCTCTCCTTCCCCCTCTTCTTCTCCCTCTCCTTCCCCCTCTCCTTCTCCCTCTCCTTCTCCCTCTCCTTCCCCCTTCCCTTTTTCAACGATTTCGGATGTTTCGAAATACAAAAGACCTCAGTTCAAAATAACACAATCTGCAGCAATATCATCTGCCTCTAAAACGTCCACGCGCTCTCCCCCATCCCCTTCTTCGCTCTTCTTCCCCCCGCTTCGCGTGCACCTTCATTTCCAAATGCTGGAAAGGAGAGAAAGGAGAGGGAAAAGAAAGAGGAGGAAGAAAGGGAAAGGGAAAGGGAAAGGGAAAGGGAATGGGAAAGGGAAAGGGAAAGGGAATGGGAAAGGGAAAGGAAAGACAATGTGGAAAGGAGCGGGGAAGAAAGGGAGAGGAAGGAGAGAGAAAAAGGAAGGGTGGTAGAGGAGAAAGAGAGAAGTAGAGACAACGAAGAGGAGGTTGATGACGAAGAGGAAGAGAGTGAAGAAGAAAGGGAGGGAGAAGAAGAGGGAGAGGGAGAGGGAGAGGGAGAGGGGAGGGAGAAGGAGAAGAAGGGACTACGATGAGAGGGAGAGAAGATGATGGAAACAAAGAGAAGAGGGGAAGAATGAACAGTTCCATCCAATGGGAGAGGCAGAGGAGAGAGGAAGAAGATCTGTCCTCTCTTCTCCAGTCTTTGTATCAAGATGAGGATGAGGAAGAAGACGAAACAGACGAAGAGGAAGAAGAAGAAGAAGAAGAAGAACAACAACAACAACAACAACAACAACAACAAGATGTTGAAGAACAAGAAGAGGGGGGAAGTTGAAGGGGGAATGAAAGTGGCGGCCGGTAAAAAAAAGAAGAGAGGGCAGAGGAAGAGCAAAAAGAAAGGGGGAGAGGGGAAGGGGGGAGGAGGGGGAAGAGGAGGGGGAAGGAGAAAGAGAAGGGAAGGTGGAGAAAGGAGGGGAAGGGAGAAGCGAGAGAGAGGAAGGGGGAAATGAAAGAGAGAAAGACGAGTGGAGGAGGGAGAGAGATCTTTTGATGGGACAATTGGGGTACGGGTGTGTCTCGGAGGAGGATGACCGAGAGGAGGAAGAAGAGGAAGAGGGGAAGCAGGGCGAGGTGGAGGAAGAAGAGGAGTGGGAGAGTAGGAGAGGAGAGAGGAAGGAAAAGGGGAAGAAAGGATGTGACGGTGTGGGAGAAGGGGAAGGAGAAGAGGAAGGAGGAGGGGAAGCAGGGGGGAAGGGGGAGGCGAAGAGGAGGCAGATGCTTTATCTCTGTTCTTTCCTTTCTCTTCCCCTCCACCTCCTCCATCTCCTCCTTCTCCCTCTTCCTCCTCCTCCTCCTCTTCCTCTTCCCCCTCATCCTTATTTTCCCTTTCATCCTCTCTTTTACCTTCCTCTGCATTCCTACCCCCGTACCTCTCTCCATTTTCTTCTTCCTCCTCCTCCTCCCACTCCTCCTCCTCCTCCCTCCTCCTCCTCCTCCTTCCTCATCCTCTTCTTCCCCTTCCTCTTCATCTTCCTCGTCCCTTTCTCCCTCCACCCCTTCCTCTTCTTCCCATTGTTCCTCCTTATTCGAGTTCTTTTCTTTTTCTCTTTCTCATCAGAGAGCCCTTCTTCTTCGCTCTCTTCTTGCCCTCCCCCCCCCTCCTCCTCCTCCTCCCCCTCCTCCTCTTCCTCTCATTCCCCCTCCACCTCCCCCTCCCCCTCATCCTCGTCCTCTTCATCTGGATCCTTCTCTTTTCTTTCCTACTCCCCTCAACTTCATCTCTCTATTCCCTCTCTCTTGTCCTCTCTTTCAGCCTCTTCCTCTTCCTCTTCCTCTTCCTCATCTTCCTCCTCTTCCTTCTCTTCCTCCCCACATCATCCTTCCCTAGTCTACTCTTCTTCCTTCGTCCTTGTTCCTCGCCATCTTTTTGCTCTTTCTAGACCCTACACTTCGCTCTCCTTCTTCTTCCTTCCCCCCACCCTCTCCCTCCCACCCAACCTCCTCCCCTCCTCTCTCTCTTCTCTCTCCTCTCTCTCTTCCACTCCCACTCCCACTCCCACTCCCACTCCCACTTCCACGCCCACCCCCACTGCCGGTCCTTGATATCCTTCTCATCATAGCATATTTAAGTTTTGATGTAGATATCTGTTGTGTGCACTATGAGATATTTTAAAACCACTATACGCCGTGCACCCAATCCAATGATAACCGAACGGCACTCCTGGCTTCCTGGATAGACAGACGCTCGTCATTTGATGTCTCGCATCGAACAGCCCACGCAAGAGCATGAGAGAAGAGAGGGCAGACTAGTGCAATAGGTACGAGCAGTGTAAGAATGTAGAATGTGAGGCTGTGGGGCTGGAGTGACGTGCAGGTTGTATAGGGTATGTGAGAGTCACACACGCAGAGTCCGCGCCTCGTACTCATTTTAAAAAGCTTCCGGTGTTGATGATCTAATGTTCGAAACTGAGCTTTGGATATGCTTTACACTCCACTATATCCTTTTTCATGGTAATCGATGCATTGCAAATGATCATAGATTGATCGTAAACGCATGTCTCGATTAAATAAAGTTGCTTTTATTGCCTTCCATGATGCTTGTTTTTTCTCTTTCAAAGAATTCCGTTTAAATGCAATCGAATTGAATTAACGAATGTCTAGAGCAAGGGAGACAATGCAAGTAGAGCTAAGATAGTTAAATGCATAGCCTACGGTAGGAGAGAAGACGGGGAAAAAAGAAAGCAAAGAACGAAGAAAGGAGGGAAAAAAGGGAAACATCTGAGTTAAATAAATATGCATACAAATAGGATAAGATCTAAAAAAAATCTAAGGGGATTTGGAAATATGAATGTACATGAGCAAACAAAGGGACTATGTACAAGTAAATGTCTAAAACAGATATTTTGAAGGTCACAGAAGGCACAAAAAGACAAAGGAGAAAAAGAAATCGATAGAAGAGAGATGGAGGAAAGAAAAAGAAAGAAGAGATAGAATCATAAAGTACGAGGAGGTATGTATGAAGAGAAGGCAGGAGAGTAGCGAAGCAGTGGGAAGATCAATATCAAGGGGTAGGACTCCGGGTAGAAAAGCAAGGAAGGCGAAGAGAAAGGAGCAAAGGAAAAGTACAAATAAATGGATGTAGAATGGACAGAGGGTCAGCAGGAAAGAAGGGGGAGGGTGAGGAGGGGAGAGAAGGGGGAGGGTGAGGGAAAAGAACTCAACAGTGGAGGAAGAAGGGGAAGGAGGTCGAAGAGCAGTGGAGGGGAGTGAGGACATGAGCATGAGTGATGCGGATGAAGGTGTAACAGAAGAGAGTTGGGTCCAAGTGGGGAGACAAATAGAAACGATGAGGATGCATGTGGCGTGGGTACTCGTTTGGATCACGTAGATGTAGATGTAGATGTAGATGTAGATGTAGATGTAGATGTAGATGTAGATGTAGATGTAGATGTAGATGTAGATGTAGAGTGGATCTGGGTCTGGGTGTAGATGGTGCAGCTGACGTGGACGATACGCGATGACGAAGGTGAAGACAGTGGCGTGTACGATGGATTAGAAATAAGGAGAGCGGGAAGAAGAGGGAGGCAGAAAAGGTTCAGAAGATGGAAGAGTAACTTCTTGTGCCCGCCCCTCTTCCTGTGCCTGGTCCTGCCCCTCTCCTTGCCCTTGCCCATATGTGAGTGCATGAACTTCGTCGTACACGAATGGGTGTCCCTGGGAATGTTCACGCCTCATCATAATCTCACGAAGGTTGCGACGGTGGTCATGAGGGCCGCGGTGGGGATGACCGTGGTGGCCGTGATGATAGCCACGATGGTGGTGACGGCCATGCATTCCATGGTGGCCACGATGATGGTGATGACCATGTCCGTGGCCATGTCCGTGTCCATGCCCGTGACCTTGATCAGGCCAGTGGCTGCGATGATATTCATCGGGATGGTCGTGTGGATGAAACGGCGAATCATCAGGCGGATGACATGGTGGATGGCATGGTGGATGGCACGGTGGATAGCATGGTGGATGGCATGGAGGATGGCCAGGTGGATGGCAAGGAGGATGACCAGGTGGATGACCTGGTGGATGGAATGGAGGATGGCCTGGTGGGTGGAATGGCGGATGACCTGGTGGGTGACATGGTGGGTGACATGGAGGATGGCATGGAGGATGACCAGGTGGATGGCATGGTGGATGGAATGGAGGATAGCCAGGTGGGTGACCAGGTGGATGACCTGGAGGGCCAGAATACCAATGACTGTGATCGTGTCCATGGGGATGACCAGGTGGGTGACCAGGAGGGTGGCCAGGTGGGTGACCAGGTGGGTGACCAGGTGGGTACGCATGTGTAGGTGCATGTGTACATTGTTGGTTGAGGCTAGCGGTAGAGCTAGAGAAAGAAGAGTTGTCATGAGGGTGTGGGGGGAGGAGGAAAGAGAAGGACGAGGAAAAGGGGAGGGGAACGGAGAAGAGGAGGAAAGAGGAAAAGGGGAAGCACTGTGTAGATCATGAGATCCAGAAGAAGAATCAGGAAGAGATGAATTATACGAGAAAGGAAACGATGAGGGAGGAAGGGAAGAGGGGGAAGGGAAGTGGGGGAAGAAGAAGAGGAGGAGGAAGAAGAGGAGGAGGAAGAAGGGGAGGAGGAAGAAGGGGAGGAAAAAGGGGAGGAAAAGGGGGAAGGTAGAGAGAAGGGGAGGGGGGAGAGGGGGGAGAGGAGGGCGGAGTCAGTGTCAGAAAGGGGGATAGAGAGAGGAGGGGAGATAGCCGAAGTATGAAGATGGAAAAAAGAAGAAAAGGGAATAGAAGGGGGAAGAGAAGGGTCGAGGGGAGGGGAAAGGGAATGGGAAAGGGAACGGGAAAGGGGTGAGAACGAACGATGATGAAGGGGAGGGGCAGAGTGAGGGAGGGAGGAGTCCTCTTGAATCTCCATATCTTCTTCGTTTGCTTTTTCTTTTTCTTCTTCTTTTCGCTCTCCCGTATGTTCTCCTCTCAAGTATTCTTTTTCTTCCCCTTCCTCCATCTGCTCCAGATGTTCTTCTTGCCTGTGTGTTTGGCCAAGTCTTTGTTCTTGCTGCAGTAGCTCTTGTCTTCGTGACTGTTTTTGCGTCTGCCATAGGGACTGCAACTGCGACTGTAGTTGTAAATGTAGCTGTCTCTGACAAAATCTTTGTTGCTGCCTTCTTAAAACTTCGTGCAGATATTGCGGGTCGTGTATCTGTATTCTCCGAGGTCTTCGATCTGTCTCTTGTGTAGTTTGTGTTTGTGAGCTCGTAGGTGTGTGTGCCTGTGGATCTGTAGAAGTGCGTGTATGGGCGTTGTCATTTCCTGTGAACACAGCCTCCTTCCTCGTGTTGAACGAACCGCAGTCCTTGAAGGAGCACCTCATAGCGTAGCAATTGAAGGGAACGATTCCTGAGCGAACGCAGTCATTGCAGAAGATGAGGGCTGTGTACGAATCGAGCGGAGGGGGCATCGGCGACCGCAGCAACCGCTGAGCAATGGCTTCATCTCTTTCCTTATTTCTGAACACGCTGCGCATGCAAATCGGACAGCAAGGGGGGCGATCTCCTATCCTCATTCTGATCGGAATAGTTTCGTCGTCGTCGTCAGAAGAAGAAGAGGGCAGAGAGGCATCCCTTCTAGGCCATGCTCCTCCTTCTCCTTCTCTTCCTCCTTCTTCTCTTCCTCCCTCTCCTCTTCTTCCTCTTCTTCCTCCCCCTCTTCCTCCCCCTCTTCTTCCCCCTCTTCTTCCCCCTCTTCCTCCCCCTCCTTCTCCGTTTAGCTCTCTTACTTCCCCCATTCCTCTCTCCTCCCCCTCCCACCCGCCCTCATGTTCTTCTTCTCTCTCCTCTTGCATCTGCTCCTGAACTTCTCTTTCTGTATCGCAATGCGAATGCCCCTCATCAGTCCTCCTCCATCCGTTACATCGACCCCATCCCCTCCATTCCCCTCCCCTCTCCCACATCCCCTCCAGTCCCCTCCTCCTCTCCCACATCCCCTCCATTCCCTCCCTTCCCCCTCACGTCTCCTTCTCTCGCATCCTTCTCTCCCATGTCCCCTCCACTCTCCCCCTCTTCTTCCACATCCGCCCCCAGCCCATCCTCCTCCACACCTCCGCCTTTCACATCCATCTCTCTCCTCTTCCCCCTCTTCCCTTTCCATTTCCTCTTCCCTTTCCTCTCTCCTCTCCTTCTCACCCCCTTCCCTCACTCTCGCCCTTTCTTCCTCCCTTTCCCTCTCTCTTTCCCTCTCTCTTTCCCTCTCCCTCTCCCTCTCCCTTTCCCTCTCCCTCTCCCTGTGTCCCTGCCAGTACCTCTGTCTGTGGCCGTTATCTCCCTCGTACTTCTTCCGCAGATATTTTCTGAAGCATTTCCTGTGTGCGCTATGCCCGCACTCAAATGTGATGGAAGGAAGAGTGGAATGGAAGAGTCCATCTCCGCATATAGGGCACTCCGTCTTGAGCACTCCCTGGACACACGAGTGGGCGGCGGAACGAAGGAAACAAGCGTCGCATGTGTCGCAGTGGAACAGCTCTTCTCTCGAGCCCACCCTGCAGATCCCACACTTGGAGCAGTGGCTTATCTTCTTGTTTTTGTCGTTGTCGAGGAGGTTGCACTCGAAGCAGACGTAGGAGGAGGTGGGAGGGAACAGGAATAGCAAGCGTTGCTCATAGGCTGAATCAGCGAAAAGGCAGACGGAGAGCAGTTGAATAGCAAAAGAGGGCACAACCGAGGAGGTGAAGGCAGAGGAAGTTTAAGAGTGGGTGCAAGGGGAAGAGAAGAGGGAGGGGGAGAAGGAGGGGAAAGAGAAGCAAAAGGCAGAGAAGAAGAGGGGACAGATGAGGATGGGCCATTCGGAAAAGGCAAAGAAGAAGGGGAAGGGGAAGGGGAAGGGTTAAGGGAAAGGGAAGGGGAAGAGGAAGGAACAGAAGCAAAAGCAGAGGAAAAGGGGAGGGAAGGAGTAGGAGAGGGAAAGGGGAAGGAAGAGGGAGAGGAGAGGGAAACGACGAGGGGAAGGGAGAGCAAAAGGGAGAAGGAGAAGGAGAAGGAGAGGGAGAGGGAGAGGGAGAAGCAGAGGGAGAAGGAGAGGGAGAAGGAGAAGAAGATGGAAAAGCAGAGGAAGGAGATGATGAGAGGGAGGGAGAGGGGGAAGGGAAGAAGAAGACGAAGAAGGAAGGTAAAAGGGGAGCTGCGGGGCAGAAGCGAAGAAGCAGAAGCATGATAAGGGGCATGTCTACTGGGAACGTTTGAAGCCGAGGAAGAAGAGTAATGCGAAGGAAAGGAGGAGGAACGGAAGGAGGCAAAGGAGGACCTCGAAGAGCCGGAAGGAGATGAAGACGATGACAAAAGAATCCTACTCCTCCTATTCATGTCCTCCCTTATTTTCACCAGCTTCCTTTTTTGACTTTCAAAATGAGAGAGCTGGTCCCCCCTCTCCCTCTCCCTCTCCCTCCACTTCTCCCTCCCCTTCTCATCTCCTTCCGGTTCCTCCCTTTCCTTTTCCTCTCTACCTACTGCTCTTTCCTCCCCCTTCTTTCGCTCTCGATTCGTCCCACTCCTCCCTCCCCCACTCGACCTCTATTCCTCCTCCCCAACCCCTTTCCCTCTCCTTCATCTTCTCATTTGCCCTCGCCTCCCCCTCTCCCCTTCCCTTTTTCTTTGTTTCCTCCGCTTCCTCCTCCCCAAGTAAAATTAAATCTTTTTCTGTTCCCGTCTGCCCCTCTTCCCTCTCCTCTACCTCCTAGTTCTTCCTTTCCTTTTTCTTTTCCTCCTCCTCCCTCTCTTCTTCCCTCTCTTCTTCCCTCTCTTCTTCCCTCTCTTCTTCCCTCCTTTCCTCCTCTCTCCTTCTCCTCCTCCTTCGCTCACTTCTTCTCTTCCCAGTTGAGTCTTGCTCCTTCCAAACCAGAATAAATCCCCCTCTTCTCTATCTTCCCTCTCCCCTCCCTCCGCTCCGTTTTCTCCCTCTTCGTCTACCATCTGTTCCCCCACACTATCGCGATCCCTCTCCCTCACAGCATCTACTTCCCCTTCCGCCTCCCCTCCTTTTCTCTTCTCCTTTCCCCTCCCATTATATTGCATCTCAAGGGAAGAGAGAGACGGGACAGGAGAAAGGGATGACTCGGAGGAGAAGGAAGAGGAAGACGATGTTAGAGGAGCATGAAGTGACGATGAAGAAGACGAAGAAGAAGAGGAAGAAGAAGAAGAAGAGGAGGAGGAAGAAGAAGACAAGGAGGAGGAGAGAGTGGGGAAGAAGAGAGACGAGAAGAGGGGGAAGGAGAAGAGAGGGAAAAGAGAGATTGTCCGAAGGCAGGGAGGAAAAGGAGAGAAGACGAAAGTGCGGGGAATGGGGATGACGAGGGGAAGGGGGAGGAAGAAGGAAAGGCAGATGAAGACCGGGGAAAGGCAGGGGAGTAAGCGAAGGGAGAAGGCAGAGAGAGGGATGCACTGCTTCGCACTAATCCCGCTTCCTCACTCTCTCCTGGCTCTTCTTCCATTATTCCCTCGTCTTCTCTTCCCCTTTTCCTTCCGCTTTCCTCCTCCCGTTTCCCTTCCCATTTCCCTCTCCTGTCCTCCCCATCCCCCTTTCCACTTTCACGTGCATCGTGTTCCTCACCCTCTGTTTCGACTTTCAAACGACAGGAACCTCTATCTCTCCCTTCTTCCTCCTTAGTCTTTTCACCCTTCATTCTCTCCCGCTCCCCTCCCTCTCCCCTCCCCTTTCCTTATGTGCATTGTGATAACTGAAATGGTCAGAGGGAGAGAGGAGAGAGGGAGGGGGGAAAGAGAGAGCAGAGGGGGAGAGAGAGAGGAGGGGGGGAGAGAGGAGGAGGGGGGAGAGAAGGCAACGACACCCCGTATGGGAAATTTTAAAGTCTTGGCTTTCATCTCTGTCCACTTCATCCTCTCCCCTCGCCCTCCTCTTCTCCCTCTCTGCCTCCCTCCTCACCTCCTCCTCTCTCTTCCCCTCTACTCTTCTCAAGATGTTCTCCCTGAATGCTGCGTAGAAAGGGGTGAAGGGGTTGAGGGGAAGGAAAGGAAAGTGGGCAATAACACGGAAATGGTTGGTTCATATTGAATAGGAACGAAGCATGTAGAAAGGAATATCGCAACGTAACAATAAATGTAGAGAAAGAAAAAATCAAAAGAAGAGGGGTTAGTATCATGAAAAAAAAAAAGCTATGTCAGCAGTAAAGAGATGTGAGGGACAGAGACTGAGAAGGGGGCAGAAGTAAGAGAAAGCAGCGGAGAAACGTGAAAGAGAGAGAGTTGAGACACAGAGAGACAGAGACAGAGACAGAAATAGAAATAAAAATAGAAATAGAAATAAAAATAAAAATAAAAATAAAAATAAAAATAAAAATAGAAACAGAGTAAGAGACACGTGAGAGTATTCACTCCCTCTTAACATAAACACACGTCTATTCTAAGCATAAAACAATGCATACCAATCAACTCAGAAGCAGATAAGATCCGGGTGTAATCCTTGGACACTCCGTTGCTGTCGCATGCTGACTGGACGCATGGGTCAGCAGCACTGCCAGGCGGAAGAGGCAAACCAAACTCCTTGAACAAGCAATGCAAACAAACGATCGCTCGAATCTCCTTTCTGTCGAACTCATACGAACAAGCCTCCTTGTGGCACAGTCGACAACTGTAGAAGTTCAAACAGCATGGGCTGAGGATAAGCACCGGTCTCTGGTAATGTTTGCATCCGAATACGTTTGATTTGTTCACAAAATTAACCAGAATTTGTTTGACCTCCTCATAAGCAATGGACTTCTCAACTATACGTGTTTCATCAAAGTTCATGCTTTAGTGCAAAGCTACGCGAGGCAATTGAGAAAACTGCCTTTCGTAAAACGATAGTTAGTGGCAAAAGCACAAACAAAAAATAAAAAAAAAAGGGCTCTCCCTAAGAATTTCCTGGATTCAAATAGAGCAAATATTTTGTCATATTTTTTTAGTAAGAGAGCGAATACAAGAAATAACCTGCTAGATCGTCACAGAGATTATACAAAATTAGACAGCCGACTATTGTGTAGGGGGGATAATGACAACGAAATTGAGTATTGTATGGTTCTTCAATATGTTTTTGCGTACGTATGCAGAGTACGCAAATTAATATATTTTTTTGAATAAAGTAAAAACAGCAAGCTGCGTGAATTGCATTCGTGGCCCATGGATACTCTAAGAGATATAGAAAAATGAAATCTTAAAAAGATGTTTTATTATTACTGCATGGTGTATATGTCCCATCGTATCGTATTGATTGCACAAAAATACTACGCCTCAAATGAAAGCTAGCAAGAATTTTAGGGGAATTTCGCACATCAGCAAGGAAAAAAGTAACAACCCCAAATGCAATTACTAATAGTCAAGTGGTATTCACCTAACTTACATTAATTTTCATTAATGTAACGTGACATATCTTTCTCCAAATCACAGCGGATAATGAGCAATGACCACACTCTGACTATGAATTTCTCAATTTGAGCGTGAGACCATGCTCACGATCGCAATCAAATTGCATAATTCAATCATGACAGCAAATCAAGTTTTTTTGTTTTATAGTAGATAGTATTTTATTTCCTTTTTCTCAAGAAATGCATCCATGGCGCAGACGGTAGCGCATTGGTCTAATAAGCCAACGGTCATGGGTTCGATCCCCATTGGGTGCATTTAATTTCTAGCGTTGTTCGTATAACGGTTAGTATTGATGCCTTCCAAGCATTAGACGCGGGTTCAATTCCCGCACAACGCACTGTTTTTTTCTAAGCATAAAAACTTTCTAATCTTAGCAATGTGTATTTTTTTTTTTTAACCAACAATTTATTGACAATAAAAGCCCCTAACAACGTCACTATGCAGTACTCTTCCAAAGGATAGAAAAGTATGAACCGCCTTGACGGGGGTAATTAAAACTAGCCAAACCAAAGAATTCTCTACCAAACGGACGTTGACAGCAGCTCACATAATACATACATGTGCGAATCAAAAACGAAGCAAGCACGATAAACATCAAATGTATGTTGGGAAAGATAAGGATCAACGTAGCCAGCAAGCAATCAAACAAGCGAACACACAAGCGAGCAAGCAAACGAACGAACAATCAAAGAAACAAGCCAACAAACAAACAAGCAAACAAACAAAGCAAAGCTCTACGAGTCGCGTCTCCGCTTCACTTCTCTCTTCCTCCTTCTTCACTTCTCTACACGACCGTTTTCTCCAAAGCAAACAAACGAACACAAATTAAGCATATACAACGATAGTAGTATAGTACAAACCGCTTTTACGGGGGAAAAAAACGCGAAATCAACATATAGTAAAAAATATATATATAAAAAGTGAACTTCCGGAGACGGCATAGTTTTGAAAGACAATTTTATTAAATAGCTAATAAACTTTTGTTCAGTAAGCAGTGTTATAATTCAATTAACTATCGACACAACAGAGATACTATACCTGTATATTAATAGAATACAATTCAAGAAACGAGGTTAGTTTAAAAATAAAAGAAAAGGATAAACGCACGAAACATAATATAATGTTGACTGTTTGTTTATCAGAAGGAAGGCAGTAGTACTTATTTCAATCACACGAGCGAAAACGCTCTAAGACGTGAAATCACTAAGTTCATCATTCAAACACTCTACTGAAACAGTAGAACCAATGATTTACCTTGAAGCTAGTGGAATCCAACACTATTTTCTACAGGCAGCACAAATGTAGAACACACACAACCATGATGGGTGCTCTATGTCAACTGAATGTACACACACAAAATACGAATTGTATTGTTAGGACGTTAAGACACACAACAGAACAGTATAAAATAAATAAAATGTTGAATAAACTCAGAGATCTTGGTGGAATAAAGTCGTCATTGAATTAACTCAAGAGTAGCAACTATTAAGATTAAACATCACCGGAATCAACATTAAAAAAATTGTTCATTCCATGAATATAAAAAAAATACCTTATGATATGTAAATGTAAATGTGATGGGAATCACTTCAATAAACCGTCATCAAAAGGCATCCTGTAGGTATGGTTTAGTAACAAATATGCAATGAAATTAGAAACGAGAATGAAACATGTAGAACAAATAGAAAAATAAATATTTGGAAATATAGATCAGACAAATGCCTCGTATATAGTCTTCAGAAAAGTGAACCCGTGTCATTTTGTCGGGGCACCAAAACGGTGGATCCCAATAAACAGCACAGACCCAGTCAGACTCGTCATCTAATTTAATGCATCACGTTACTTCCATTAGATTGTAATCCACTTCTAGTGGTAACTTACATTGTGCAACAGGTTCTGAGTGCATGTCTTCATCCAGAAAAATACAGCTCGTAGCACCCGATCAGAAGGCTGAAACAAGAAAAAATACATATTGGAAATTAGTATGAATCCGGAGATAAATAGACTATACAAAATTGTAAGCATAATCAGACAAGGTTTTGGTATGTTTGTTCGTCTTCAATGGTGTTGCAGAAGCAGAACTGAACTTGATCATCAGATAGGAAACGTTGGTAAGTACACCAATTGCAACTATCTGGTTCGTCGAATATTTACCTATAAGTTGATAGTAAATTTCATATTTAATCAAGTGTTAGACATGTAATAAGTTTGACGATGAAAAAAAACGTTCAAGTTTGTGCATCAGACGTATCAACAGTCCTGGCAAGGTCTGTTGAGAGTGATCTTTCATGTCTCGGCATGGTTGACTACGCCGGGGAAAGAATATGGTCATCATGAACATACATAAGATAAGCAAGAAGTTATAATAAAAGCGAGTCGAGTAATTACCTTCCATCTTTGATTGATAATTTTTTGGTCTTTTGCGGCCGAACAGAGTTCAACTCTTGATGGAATGAAAATGTGCCTGATGACCATAAAACACGAAAAAGGAAAAGTACAAATAATATTAGCGCTGTCCAAACACAGAGAAGTAAGGAAGACAATGAATATTCTATTGGTTTGCTCAGACATAAAAAACGTTCTTTGGTTTTTCGTCAATAATATAGGGGTTTGAAGGTTGTTGTCATCAGTGAGAATAGTAGTTGTATCACGAAGGAAAAAAAAGTATACAGTGCATGAACCTACCATTCCAACTCTCGACTGCTGTTGTACAGCTCTGTCACTCTCCTCAAACTTTGTTCTTTCTTTCTCTATTATGGGAAAAAAAATCTGTCGTGTATACGATTTTGAATAAATCAGGATGTGCCAAAGATTATTCAGTTGCATATACTCTTTTTTAATTGGGTGGGGTGCTTCTTTTCCTGAGGGGAGAAATATTAACATTAGTCTATATTTAACTGTGACTGTGGTATTTTTGTGTTTTACCATGAGTTTATTCATTAATGTTTACAATTTCATGAATGTAGTGTGTTCGTATAATTGGATTTGAAATAGTGAGTTACGAAATGGAGATTGTTTATGAGATCAATATAGAAGTATTCCCATAAATTCCTCACTACGAGAGCTAATAAAAATGTAAATTGTTGCGGACAGATCTAATGTTGTATGTCCCATGGAGCTGACTGAAGTATTTTCTGTAAAGGCGCATTTTGACGATGTTTGTCCAAGTGAAAGTATAGAAATATTGTCATTCTTTTTTTATGTAGATATTGAATGGTAATTATTGGCATATTTTTGAACTGGGTTGAAAAGCTAATCCAAATGGTCATATGATAAGTCGTAATATGCATATTTGTGCATTTAAGAGTTGTGAAAAATATGTATTCTGGGTTCCAGAGAAATCAGAAGATGGTATTGCTGTAATCAAATGCGCAAAAAAAAGGAATATGCAATTTATCAGAATATAGATTCAAAGAAGGGTATTACTACAACAAAATTACACACCCATACGATACATTAGCGATATATATAGGAAACATAGCCATAAATCGACATTTCAACACATCTGAAGAAATATCTTCGCCGTGGGCAGATTTTTGACATTCCCATATTTACTTAATTGTCAATTTTGATACTCAAAGAAATCCTGATCTCTTATGAACCGCCTAGTAAGTTGCAGCGTGTGTTTTGGGTTTCTGAATTAATTCAAATATATGGAGTTATATGCTAGATCTAACTTTTACAGCTCATGCTCTTGGTTTGTTGGAGCAGAAGAAGTTGCTGTTAAGAGAAACGACCCCAGGCATTTTGTGATTATCCTTTCACAATTACGACATATATTCTCTCACCGCAATACTGTTAACTCGTTTCTTCTTTTTTATTTGTACGTAGAGTGTTGCTGCCTCAAAGGTCATTTCCTCAAACTCATGTCTTCAAAACAAGGTAACCTAGAAAACATACTGCCATAGTTCGAATTTATTATTCCCTTCTACGCACATGCTTGTATGCATTTGCACATTAACACACATTCTTACGTTGTTTTCTTCAACCGCATTTTTTTTTAATCTGCAAACCAGAGAGAATTTTCTACTGCGTTGGAAACCTTGAAAAGAGTTAGCTCCGAAAAGCTAGAGTCCATGAAGAAGGCGGGAACAGACAAGACTGAGCTCGTAATGACTTCTCCCCAGAAAACTCATGTGAAGTTGACTGAGAGGGATGGAGACTTCCTTACTTTCTGCTCGAATAACTACCTTGGATACGCAAACCACCCTGCTTTGATCAAGGCTGCTCACGAGGTAATTCCTGTCTCCGCGTATCCCTTTTCTTTTTAATGATACTAAACTGTCAGTATCCTCATTGGTTCAGTTCATTTCCACTATTTTTCTGTTATACATATCTTCGTCCACTTTTCTTGTTCGTTTCATGTGCTGCTCTTTCTTTCCATTCGTTTCCTAAATTATTTCATTTGTCCCTTAGTTGCCTCTTTGCGATTGAAACTAACGTTCTTATCTTTTTTTTTTTTTTTTACTTTTGCGCCTAATCTTTTTATTTGTGTGTTATATTTTTCGTTTTTCCTTTGGCCCCTTTCATTTCTCGTTCTGCCCTCACTTCCTTCGTTCCTAGGCCTTGGATAAGTTCGGAATGGGAATGAGTTCTGTACGCTTCATTTGTGGAACCCAGACTCTCCACAAGGACCTTGAGAACGCTATTTCCTCTTTCCACGGAACAGAAGACACCATCCTCTTCCCCTCCGCGTTTGATGCGAACGGAGGAGTGTTCGAGGCCCTGCTGACCGCAGAAGATGCGGTGATCAGTGATTCTTTGAACCACGCATCCATTATCGATGGAATCAGACTCTGCAAGGCACAGCGACATGTCTTTCCCCACTTAGACCTTGTTGCTCTCGAGGAAATCCTCCAGAAGACCCAAGGAAACAGGCAGAGACTCATCGTCACTGACGGAGTCTTCTCAATGGATGGTACCTTTTCTTTTGCAGTCTAACTCTCTCTGGCTCCTGTCTCCTGTCTCCACTCTTATTTTCTCTATCTTTCCCACCATACTGTTATCACTTTTATCGCTTCCTTCCTCTTTTTCTTACTGCGCCTCCTCGCACACGCTCTTTCTTCTCTTTCTCTATGCATATCTTTTTCTCTATAGCTCGCACACATAGACACTCACAAATACCCACAAAAACACACCTCCTTGCCCCAAATTCCGCACAATGATATGCATGCTTCTTCATGTCCTACTCATTCATGTCTCATCGTTAAATTCTACCACTAGGTGACGTTGCTGACCTCAAGACCATCTGTGACCTGGCGGACAAGTACAACGCACTTGTATTCGTGGATGATGCCCACGCAACCGGAGTTATCGGACCCAATGGAAGGGGAACTGCTGCTTACTGTGGAGTGGAGGGAAGAGTACACATCACCAACTCTACTTTGGGAAAAGCGATGGGAGGAGCGAGTGGAGGATATACGACTGGGTGCAAGGAAATCATTGACCTCCTCAGAAATACCGCCAGACCCTACCTCTTCAGCAACAGCATTCCCCCCGCCGTCGCCGCCGCTGCCTTCACCGCTTACTCAATCGACGGAACTGAGGCTAGAACCCAGTTGAATAGCAATGTGAAGCTGTTCAGAACGGAGATGGAGAAGCTTGGATTCACTCTTGGAGGAAAGGCGGATGTCCCCATTATCCCCGTCATGCTTGGAGATGCTGAGGTCGCCAAGAGGTTTGCGTTTGAGATGGTGAAGAGGGGTGTTTATGTGGTTGCTTTCAGTTACCCTGTTGTTCCGGTCGGAAAGGCAAGGATCAGGGTACAAATCAATGCCGACCAAACCACTGAAGATGTTCTCGCCTGCGTGCAGGCATTTAAGGAGGTGAAGCTCCTGCTGTAATCTTCTAATTCACCTCATTTTATTGCGTGTTTGTATTCTCTTGTTAATTGTTCAATTTTAATTGTTAATGAAGCTTTTCTGCGTTCATTGTTACCAAGTATTTGCAATACAAAATTGTATACTCCATTTATCATCTATTTTTCTCTTTGTGTGTATTCTGTCTGCAGCATTGACTCAACATAACACTATGCGCAACACTACACCATACACAATCACATACACCCTACATAATATAAGAACCCTACATCATATTCGTGTGGGCACACGCAACTATCACACTCATGTAAACCGTTTGTTTTCAACCTGTATTGACAACGGTTTTGGATACAAACGAAACATGGATATATGTAATAATGGCATATGCAAACATTTAACTGACAGATAACATTATCAATACTCCTATTACTACACACAACTTGAAAATCTTGTAGAAATACTAGCTTTTCCTCTTTTTTTTTTCTACTGTACACAAAAAACGTGTACACTTTCGAGACATATCTTCCATCCCCCTTCTCACCCTTCTGACAAGAACAAGTAAACACATTTATATTTCCCACAAAAATGTGTCATATTCTTTTTCATCTAAAAAAAACAGACACGGAAGATAATGAAACTAGAAATTAATTTTAATTTTCTCTTGATGACTGCGTTTATTTGCCAGATAGGCCGCATTCTAGACTATTCCAATATTGTCTCAGTTTTCCCACGAAATTACAATCAAAATGATGGAGAAAAAATCTCCAATTGGAAAACAAAAAACAACCCACAAGTAAGCATTTTACTCATCTGCTCATTCTTACATGTCCAGGACCGCAACTAAACGCTCATTTCATGCCATGGTGGACACAGAGTACCACCAGGATAATGCATGCCGCTACAACCCCTTACCGACACCAAAAGAGTAGAATACAACCTTCTTCTGAATCTCCAGCTGCTGCAGCCTTTCAAGTACCAAACCATTTTATTCCTTCCGAATCGAAGGAAAATTTCACTTCTAGGTTTATGGGATATATACAACCTACTGATGTGCACCCTTCTCAAACAGAAGGCTGCGCTCACCCTCTAAAACAAAAAGAAAAGAAGTATACGCAGAAAGAGGTGAAGGCTCTGATAGAGGATGCTTTGAAGGAGAGAGAAATACAATTATCAGAAGAATTTACGAATACTCTTCACCGTCTCCTTAAAGGTACTATTCGCATTTACTTGACATCACTGACATATCCCTGACTTTAAATTTTTCCCACATTTTCCCCAGTTCGTTCAAGTTCAATTTGTTTGCTGACTAACAAGTGTTTTTTTCTCACCCCACTTCATTCACTCCTTAATGCTTGTTGTGAAATATCCTGCCCCTTCCTCTATACTACTATGCGCAGAACAATTTACGCAATTCTGTGCTTACAGTGAAGATGTTTACACGAGGAATATAAAAACTGTCGATACTTCCTATATCTCGTAAATGTACCTCTTGAAAATCAACTTGATTGGCTAGACTCATTTTCAGCCATTCGACGAATGATATTCACTTTACATTTCCTAATCTTGCCCCTTTACCACCATTTTCTCTTTCTCCCTTTTACTATACTCACTTTAACGTTATTTGCGCATTCTCCAAGTCCACCCATATCTCAAACTGGATTGTTCCTTTGTTGGCAGTAGCACTCTTGTGCGAACCAACTTGTGCTCTCTGTTTACTGTTCTTATTCACCACTTGGTTACAACGATGCAGTTTTTTGTTCGTATTACGTACCCCTTTTAAATACGCAATTGTTATTGGTTCATTGCATCCATTTTACTGCGACAAATGAATATATGCAATGGCATCTTTCTTATTGGTCTGTTTGCTTGATTTTCAGAATGCTTTTTCTGAAGGCGTGTGTTTGTTGCGTGCTATATGTTACATGCTATATTGCATACTCACATTTGCATAGCTGACTCATGCACATGTGTATATATTTATCTCATTTCATCATGCATGTTTGTTGCAGTTTTTTTATAGTAGTTTATTGCTAGTATACCATTTAGTATCCCTTCTTTCTTTCTCTGTAAGAAAAAACAACATATACATATATCCAAATGGAACTTATGCATATCATACCTGACCACACGATGTTTTTTTGAACAAATACAACGTACTGTTCATTTCTCATTTCTGTATGTCTCGTGCTCTTGTTTTTATTTTAACTTAATTTTTGTGTTCACATCTTTCTTCTTCCCTAGCTATTCTAACTCTAAATACTTCCATGTATTTGGCTTGCGGAATAAAAATAACAGGTTCTAGGACTTTCTATTTATATCGAATACGCGCATTAATTATCGATTGAAAAAACTTGATTTACTAAGGAATAAAGTCGTCTGCTGAAAGATACAAAATTTGTTTTTTTCCCAACATTAGTGTTTTTTTCTCTAATTTAGACTGACACGTAATAACAAAACAACCTATTCCCAGCAGCGTCACCGTTGCAGGACTTCCCAAACAATGCTGTGAGTCTACGCACCACCTCACTGGGCGATATGAGATACGTACCAGACAAGGAGTTCTCACCTCTGCCAGCGAATGAATAAGCGAGAGAGAGTTGATTGGAAGAAATAGCACTGCCTGGCTTTTCTTCATTCACCACGACACCTAGAGAACAGACGCACGTACATTATTTATAGGTAACCCTTCTTTACTCATAGAGTGCGACTTCTACACATGTACAAGAGAGATAACACCCCTTTAATGTGTACATACTCTACACCCCTTCTCAGAGTGAGTCTTACAAGCTCCACAATTCAAACAAGAGCTATCATAGACATCAGATACAGAGATGGATCCCTCACGCGGCTTTCCTTGGTTCGGGAAGGAGTACTCATTACGACGATACATACCAATAGACTTGCTAACAGCATTCGTAAACACAATTTTCTTGGCAATTTCGCTGAACAAGGAATCCACATTTTTATGCACATGCCCACAGATAACACATGCCCACGATAGGCAGTTGCTCGAAGATACATTCCGACAGATATAATTGTTGATTTCTTCGGAGTTGAGCTGTTGGGTTACTCTCTCTTCTGCGTTCACCACTCTCTTCAATAAATCTTCCATATCAGCACTCGAACCAGTCACTGAATTGATCAAAAACCCAAGATTAAATAACATGATATTATTAGTCTGTACCTTGAGGTTGCTGTTCCCCAGGGGCTTGTCGACTAAACTGCCCACTTTATGTTTTTTTGATAGCCCCATTTTACGATTCTCTATGATGTTAGGTTCCCAGTTGTAATTCTCTAGTGGCTTGAGGGTCAACATAGTGGGAGCTCGCAGATTATGACTTAAGAGATACCTGTCTAACTCTTCAACATTCTTCATGAGCACATCAAGCAGGGAGTCAAAAATGTACTTGAAATTCCCATCCCTAAGAAATGCAGAGACAGCTACGCCCCAGGCAAGGCAGAGGGAGGAAGAACGTAATATCTCCAGCATATTCTCAACCAATTTGTTCGAGTTGAAGAATAAACATATATCTGCGCAGTATGCTGTGGATGCTCCGGATTGTGATGATTCAGCATCCACTACAGGTTCAGAGGAGGAAGGAGGGAAGAGGAGGAAGACGGAGAGGAGGAAGACGGAGAGGAGGAGGAGGAATGAGAGGAAGAAGAGGAGGACACTTGTGGAAAGGATGAGGGGGGCAGTTGAGAAGAGAGAGAGGACGAGGGAGATGGAGGATTGAAGAGATTATTCAAGAAGGTTGATCTAAACATTGACCTGACGTGGAACAGACTGTCCAACGCAATGGAGGCACTGAGGTACTTGGCGTGGGCTTTGTAGTAGTAACTTTTATTTTGCACATCCTTAGATTCAGTTTTCAACGTCAGCTCCTCTTCGTCATACGCTGATTTCTAAGCCGCAGCAGTGATGCACAGGAGTGAGGGGAGGAGGGAGGGGGAGATGGAGGATAAAATGGGCAACAGGGTGTTAGTTGATGCAGTCGACATGCAAAGAGAGACAGGAAGACACAAACAAGCAATACAAATACTATGGGCGTACTTACAGAAGCGGTGAGTTCTTGATACTTCTGGCACTCGTAGTAGTCCTTATGTCCTTGCATCGGTCCCTTGCAGAGCCAGCAGAAGTCGTATCCGCAGCGACAGGTGACATGGTTGCATGCATATTGCTTCGTGATAAGTGAACTGCACTTCGGACACTTCTTGGTCGTTGCCTTTATGGTTTTCTCCGACTCCCTTTCGGGGTCTGTTTGCTCCCAAAATACCGAGGCAATGTCGCAGGGGATCAGGAAGTGAGATTTGTTACCACAAGAGAGACAGAGACGGGTTCCACAACTGCACTCGAAGGGCTGGGCACTCGATGTGCAGAACTGAATTACCATCTGGCACCGGGGGTTCAAGCACCTCTTAAAACAACCTGTTCCTGTGAGATGGAGAGGGAGAGAAAGAGAGAGGTGGAAAAAGAGAGAGAGGGAAAGAGAAGAGAAGGGAAGGAAGGGGAGATAGGAGAATGGATAGAAATCAATATATTATCAAAAATACCAAATGCACGACCATACACACGTCAACAGATGTTGAGGTTCAATGAAGAATATGCGATACATCATTACACATGCCTTTTAATGTATTTGTCAAACACAAGGAGCGAGTGACAGTAAGCCCATCCAACATACTAGCAGAGAGTTAGACCTTACCTATGATGGCCCTGTCTGTTTCCCTCTGGGTGTACTGGTCCCACTGGGATTTTGACAAGTACTTCTGCACAATGGAGGAGGGAAGGGGTTGCTGGCACTTGCACTTGGATTTGAATATCTGGTGTGTGCAGGAGGGCTTGGTACAGAAGTAGAAGGGACACGTGACCCATTGGGCCCCGTTCTCTTCCGCTGCAGCGGACACAATGCCCTCGATGTGTTCCTTGCAGACGACGTGGGAGCAGGGGAGGATCTCAACATCTGATCGACTCAGGGCAGATGAACAGTAGGGAACCATGCACTCGTACGTCGCTGAGTCCTTTTCCATGACTTCCGTCTCTTCCTCTTTGAACTCATTCTGCACATTCTCTTTGCTCTTCCACATACCGCTTTCCTCTCTGTTTGATGATGAACGCATACATATGCACAAGCACGCACCCACGCGCATACGCACACACACATACGCATACACACACACACACACACACACACACACATTCGATTAATCAAAAACGGAGAAAATACACATGCTTTCGCTTTCAATTAGACCAAACGTTGAGTAGTGGAAACACGTACCTAATTTTCTCTTCGTTTCCGCTGATCCACTCCTCTATCAGTTTGGAATCATTCCACTGGTAGAAGCGAAGCAGACAATCACACTCGTCCTCCGATAGATTGAGAGTTTTCGATACCCCATTTACCATTTCCTTCTATTCAAGACACCAGGCCGAAAATTCACCACATATACCATTTCATGCTCGTTAACATATGCCAATATAGTTGACACACACACACTAACGCAAACATAAACACACACATGCCCAAATACACTTGTAGACCTTACCAAAGTCCTTGTAATATCATTACAATCTATGAGAGAGGGACAAACTCTACTCTTCGTAGCTAATGTGATGTATTCATCATCTTCTCCAATGGAAACAGATATATTTTCTGTAGTTTTTTTGGTACACTCTTCGCAACCCTAAGACACAAAGATTCACGCACATTACCCATTTGTAAGAAAAACTGCACCTGATTGGATGAAATCACATTAGCAGCAACTTAGTACCACACTAAGACTTACCTCTCCATCACACCATGCACATACTTCACCTGGATCCATGGTTGCTGTCTGAGAACATATACATTTCAGGTATTCATCACAGTTGTATTGGTATGACGTTATGCACAAAAAAGTTAGCTTGGACCAGTCTTAGAAAGCGTTAACAAAAACATTTTAAACACATTTATTCCCACATCCCTGCAATTGTTTTTTTCTCAATGTAGTGACAAATATATTTTAACAATTTCACCAGCTTTCCTATGCAAACACATGTGCGGCAACCTAATTACTTTTTTTTTTGAGTACATCAAATTGAGAATTGTATTCGTAAGCATTCAATAAGAGCGAGATGCTGCATAAATTTGGTTTTTGTGAATTCGATTTGTGTAATTTAGACGACCAATATATATTTATTATTTTTAGAGAAAACACACATTTATATAGAGAATAAAAACATACTTCACTGTAGGCACACTTATCCATGCATGGGGTTCCATAGCTCGTTTTGATTGATCCACATAACATATTAAAGTGAGATTGCATTAAACAACAGTTCCTATTTATATTTAACTCAAAGCACTACATTCGTGTCGGTTTAAAACAGGCCACGTTCTTCAAATTCCCTTCGCTATTGTATTATACGTCATCGCGTGTACGTTGAAGTACAATTCACAGTGCTTTGGAAAAATGATTTTTTAAGCGGGAAAATCAGAGAGACTTCCACGAAATGCAATTCTGGTCAATTTGGAAATATGTGCTCAAATAACATTTCCATCACTTCTCAGTTTTCATATACAGCTAACCTATCTATGCTGTACCATACATCTTAATTTTATTTTTGCCATGCTTTTATATGCTTGCTAATTCTGTAGCGTACTTCAAGTTAAGTGAAATGTGGAAGAGAAGACGTTGATTAGCTAATTTTTGAGATATATCCTTAAACTATCTACTTCATTTATAGGCGAGTAGCCTTCCTTTATTCCTTTCCACCAACTGACATTTAAATGAGGCATGCTACAAACGAGGATGAGCTAGGTTAGTTCATATAGTCGCATCTCTTGTTTGGAAATTATGAAACGATGGTGGTTTACGATTCCACATCGACCCTCATGAACAACAAACATAAAACAGTATCTTAATTAAATGATCGTATTGTCTTTTTATATACTTCTAATCGGACACTTTCGTTGAACCCTATTGTACATTTTCTTTGCTTATAGTTTCACCCAAGGAAGAGAGGAGAGAGAGTTCAGCGAACAAAAAGGAACACAAGGAAGAAGAAAAATATACCAAGAGGACAGTACCTTCTAGGAATGAACAAAATCATTCGGGAGGGGTAGCGACGTATGATAGTGAATACAGTGAAGCAATACAAGTTCAAGAGAGATACAGAGAAGGAGAAAGAGAAGAGAGAGAAAGAGAAAGAGAAAGAGAAAGAGAAAGAGAGAGAAAGAGAAAGAGAAAGAGAAAGAGAAAGAGAAAGAGAAAGAGAAAGAGAAAGAAAGAGAAAGAGAGAGAGAAAGAGAAAGAAAAAGAGCTAGAGAAAAAGAAAGGGCTAGAGAGGGAGAAAGAGAAAGAACTACAGAACGAGAAGGAGAGAGAGATAGAGATAGAGATAGAGAAGGAGAAAGAGAAAGAGAAAGAGAAAGAGAAAGAGAAAGAGAAAGAGAAAGAGACAGAGAAAGAGAAAGAGAAAGAGAAAGAGACAGAGAAAGAGAAAGAGGGAGAGAAAGAAAAAGAGAAAGAACTGCAGAACGAGAAGGAGAGAGAGATAGAGATAGAGAAAGAGCAAGAGAAAGTGAAAGAGATAGAGAAAGAGAAAGAGAAAGAGAAAGAGAAAGAGAAAGAGAGAGGGACAGAGGGAAACAGAGAAAGAGAAAGAGGTTTAGACAGAAAGGCAGGTTCTACTGAGGAAAGAGAGAACAAAGAAAGAGAAAAGGAAATACGAAAGGAAAGGAAAAGGAAAGGAAAAGGAAAAGGAAAAGGAAAAGGAAAAGGAAAGAGATAGGGGGTGGACAAGGGAAATGACAAGGACAAGGGAGGGGGAAATTGAAAATGACAAACGAAAAGAAAAAAGCGTATGCGAGAAGAAAGAGGGAGCGGTAGGAGTGAGAGAGGGCGAAGGAAAGAAGGAGACCAAGTGTGAGAGGGAGGGAAAAGCGGATAGGGATGAAGAAGGGAAAAATGACAATGAAAGGAAGAGGGAGAGAGAGAGGGAGAAGGAGAACGAACGGGAGAGGGACATAAGGGAGAGGGAGAAGAGGCTTTCGGAGAGGGAGAGAGAGGTGGAACAAAGGGAAAGAGAGTTAGAAGAAAGGGAGAGGATACAGAGGGAGAAGGATATGGAGAGGAAGAAGGATAGGACAAAGGAAATGGAGAGGGAAAAGGAAAGGGAAAAGAAAGAGAACAGGAAGAAAAAGAAAGGAAAAAGGGAAAGGAGAAGGAAAAGGAAAAGGAAAAGAAAGGTTGAGAGAACAAAGCAGAGAAAGAGGGAGAGAAAGAGAAAGAGAAAGAGGGAGAGAAAGAGAAACAGAAAGAGGGAGAAACAGCTGCGACCCTACAACCTCTTTCTCTAAAACATCTCCTGCCACACAAATAGCTCAGGGCAGAAAGTTTCCTTCCCCCATTAATAATCAATCTTTTTCTACTGCCTCTTCTGCCACTTCATCTTCCGCCCCTTCGTCTGCTCCCTCTTCTTCTACCATCTCTTCTTTCGTTTCTCTCCCTTCTCCCACCCCCTTACCTGCTTCCAATCCTTCCCCTTCCCTTTCCTCTGACTCTCTTCTTGCTGCCACCCCCACTTCCGCTAATTCACGCATTCATATTTCCACAATACCCAGGAAACAACAAGATTTTTTTTCGAAGATTGTACAAACGTCGAAAAAACAGCAACCCACCTTTCTCAATTTGAGTGGAGCAATACGCACTAAGGAAAACACAGAGAGTGAGAATGCGATTTGGAAGAAAAATGAGAATGATGATGAGAATGCGAGTAAGAGGAAGGGAGAACCAGGGAAGAGAAAGGTGGCAGATGACGGGGAGTACAGGGAGAACAAGAAGAGGAAGGAGGAAGGGGAAAAGGAATTATATCTTCCGAGTGGATCTGTGGCTAGTGGATTGGTTAAATCGAAGGAAACATCTGGGAAAACAAGTCCACTCAGTTCAACCGACGTGAAAGAAAACAAGAGCTTGAGAACAGTAGATGTTAAGCAAGCAGACGAGAAGGCGGAAGCAAAGAAAATCAATCCTCCCAATTTGAAAGGAATAGATATTCTAAAGAATTTGAAGGTGATGAATGACGAGAAGAGAAAGAAGACGGATTTCTATTCGAAGACATTCCATGTGAGTGGGGAAGAAAGCAGGAGGGAAAGAGAAAAGGAAAGGGAGAGAGAGAGAGAAAGAGAGGGGGTGAGGGAGGTAGAAAGGGAAAAAGAAAGAGTGTTGACAAACGCAAGCGGGAGAGAAGAGAAGAGAGTGAGAGGGGGAGGGGCGGGGGAGAAAAGGATAACGAAAGAAGAGGGGAGTCAACGAGGGAAAGGAACAGGAGAAGAAGGGGGTGGGAGAAGAGGGAGGGGACAAGTGCATGCTCAAGTGAAAGGAGAAGAGAAGGAGGGAGAGAAAGGAAGGGAAAGGGAGCAAAGGAAGAGGGGGATAAAGGGAAAGAGAAAGTGAAGACATCGGATGATGCGAAAACAAACACGAAGGCAAAGCCAGCGGCGACGACAAAAACAAAGACATCGTTGACTTCATTTATGAGGAAACTAGGAGCTAACTTAAAACATACCTGCCCACCGAAAAGATTCAATCAAACGGAGAATAATGGACGAGCTCACAAGGAAGGACTCCAGAAAAGGGAGCGATTCAAGGAGGAAAAGAAAGAAGAACAAGAGCCAGGAAATGTTAAAGAGAGAGAAAGAGAGACGGGAAAAGAGAGGGAAAGGGAAAAGGAAAAGGAGAGAGTGAGAGAGAAGGGGAGGGAGAGCGAGAGGGAGAGGGAGAGAGGCAGAGAAATAGAAAGGGAAAATGAAAGACATGTTGAAGATAGAAGAGAAGGAAAGGGAAAGGAGAGAAAATATGAAAGAGAGGGTGGGGGAGAAACTAAGGAGGAAAATGAGGGAGTGCTTAGGAAAGAAAATGGAGAAAAAGAAGAAACTGAAAGCGATCTGTTCGATGATGAAGAAGAGGAAAGCGAGGAAGAGAGAGAAAGAGAGGAGAAGGAAAGGGAAAAGGAAAAGGAAAAGGAAAGGGAAAAGGAAGGGGAAAGAGAGAAGGAGAGGGAAAGGGAGAAGGAGAGGGAAAGGGAGAAGAGGGAGAGGGAAAGAGGGAAGGAGAGGGAGAGAGAGAAGGAGAGGGAGAGAGAGAAGGAGAGGGAGAGAGAGAAGGAGAGGGAGAGAGAAGGAGAGGGAAAGGGAGAAGGAAAGGGAAAGGGAGAAGGAAAGGGAAAGGGAGAAGGAGAGAGATAGAGAGAGGGAGAGGGAGAAGGAGAGAGAGGACAATCTGAGGGTGTGCTCGGAGAGTTCTAAAAGATAGGACGGAAGAGAGAGAGAAAGGACGGGGAAGAGAAGAAGGAAGAGAAGAGATATGATGAAGAAAACGAAGACGAGAAGAGGGAGGAGAAGAAGAGGAGGAGAAGAAGAGGGAGGAGAAGAAGAGGGAGGAAGAAGAGGGAAGATAAGGAGAGAGAAGAGAGGAGTAGAGAAGAGAAGAAGAGGTTATTTTGCCAGAATCCCTTTCTGAGAAGAACGCAAAGGACAGAGGGGAAAAAACCATCTCACCCTTTCTCTCTTCGTATTCCCTTCCTCATCCACAGGCACGCACTACCTCGCACTCTCTCTCTCCTCTCTCCCCTTCCCCTTCTCCTTCTCCTTCTTCCCCTTCTCTTCTCCTTCTCTTTCTCCTTCTCTTTCTCCTTCTCTTTCTCCTTCTCCCTCTGCTTCCTCTTTATTTTCATCTTCTTCTTCCTCATCCTCTTCCTCTTCTTTTCTCTCTCCCCCTCTCCCAGTCCTCCCCTCCATCTTCTCCTCCCTCTCTTGCTTCCACTTCCCTTTCTTCTTCTCCTTCTTCACCTTCCTCTTCTCCTTCTTCTTCTTCTATTTCCTCTACTCCCTTCCCTTTCCTTTCATCTTCTCCTCTTCCTTACTCCTCTCCTTCTTCCCCCTCTCTTCCATCCTCCCTTCCTTCTTCCTTCACTTTCTCTCTCATCTTCACCTTCCTCTCCTCTTCACACTCCGTTCACCGTCTCTCTTCCCCCACTCTTCCTCCTCCTTGCCTTCTTCTTCCCCTTCCTCTTCCTCACCCATTATTCCACCCTCTTCTTTCCATTCATCCTATCTTCGCCCCCTTCTTCTCGCCCCTCTTCCTCTTTGCTTCCTCGCCCCGCTCTTTCTTCTCCTTCTTCCTCTTCTTCCTCTTCTACCCCTTCTTCATCTTCTTCATCTTCTTCATCTTCTTCCTCTTCCCCTTCTTCTCCCCCCCATCTTCCTCATCTATCTCCTCCACCCTCACTTCCTCTTGCTCCTCTCTTTCAAGCCTCCATTCCAAAACAAGGCCCTTCTTATTTCTCTTCAACTCTGAAGCCAGTTCCTCTTCAAGTTCGATTTCCAACTCTTCGCAAAGGTACTACGGAGGTGCCCCAGGAGAGAACAGGTGGTGGAAGAAGGATACGGAGGAGAGGAGGGAGGAGCACAACGTGGTGAGGGTCAAGAGGGACAGGGTGATGGAGCAGAGGGAAGAGATACTTATGGTACAGCACCCCTATCTCTCCCTCCCTCTCCCCAACCTTGTTTCCTCCGAGGAGGAGGGGGAGGAGAGAAGCCTCAAAGAAGAGAAGACGGGTGGAGACAGAGTGAGCACAGAGGGGCGGAAGAGGAGGAGGAAGGGGGAGTGAGCGGAGGTGTGGAGGACGAGTCTCCTCCTTCTCCCACCTTTTGTTCCTCTTCTAGCGAGGGATACCATAACGAGGGGGAAAGAGGTTCATTCGAGTCGTGAGTGTGGAGGTGGAGGACGAAGGAGTGAATGCGAGGGAAGACATACATGGAGAAATATAGCGACCGAGTAACAACGTGCACTCGACAATTCCAACACTCCAATGAAGAACACCATCATCCTCTTTACCTTTCCGTATTTCCCCCTTCCCTTTTTTCTTCCCTTATATACAAACACTCCTTCGCGTTGTCAAATATTGACCAGGCCAGGAAAAACAATGTACAAAACAAGTACCGCCAAATATAGAAATACAATATTAATCTCATATACTTTTAATCTCACTCATGCGCAAAGTAACCCTTGCGTTTACTACTGTTACTAATTAGTTACTATATCCGAGATGGTGCGTCTGCTAAACACGCCGACTTGCGTCTTTCATTTCTTTACACATTTTGAATAGAGATCAAGTATCAGGTATCTCGAACGCTCTATTTTTATTTCCTCATTTCGAATTTTCAATCTTGAGTTCTACCTCGAACACGCAACAAGTATGTCTTGCATAGGATACCTATTACGTGTGCTTTACATGCACTTGACGTTACATTATACGCTTGCAACCTACTCGAGAGCAGCAGTACGATGCGTTCAATGGATGAACCACAGAAACTATCTATACACGTAAAATAAACACACATTCATACGCACATACACAGACAGATAGATGCCTATACACGCATGCATACTAGTCGTGCAAGTACATACATCACGGTTCCGTGTGGACCTGTATGCCTGTGCTTTACGCACGAACATCATTCTATCCTCCTTCCTTGCCTTTTTGAAGAAGGGAAACGAGACTAAGGAGAATCTTTGTAAGGAGTGAAAAATCTTGGCCAACAACGTTATATTTATTTATAAGTATATGCACCGTATACATCTATATACACAGATCGTGTGTATAACACAAAAAGAAACACGAACATATGGACATACAAACGAAAACACTCATGGACAGGATAATACATTCGTGCCCAAGAAATGAAAATAACACTGACGAGGTGAATAAAAGGATAAAGCGTAATCAACACAAAAGTATGCGAAACGGAAAAGAGACAAAAGAAGATTCAAAATATCTGACGATCATATACAAGTGATGGAGGCAAACAATGACGAACGAAGGAATAAACAAACGCAGAAAGGAGGAAAGCGAGGAGGCAAACGAGGGAGAAGGAAAGAACGACCGATGGAGATAGAAGCAGAGAGTGTTTAATCAGTAGTGGACTGCAGGAAAGACTTGAGCTTGAGTCTTTCTTTGTTCAAGTGAAACAAGGCAGACTCCAACTGGGGAGAGAGAACAGACGAAAAGGATGATGACAAGGAGGAGGAAGAGGAGGAGGAGAAAGAGGAGGAGGAAGAAGAGACGGAGGAGGAGGAGAGGGTGGAGTCGATTTGATTGATCCCCATTCTTGAACCATCGAACTCAGGAGATATTTGGAAATATGAGTGATCATCCAACTTCCTCACCCCCTCTTCGCCCTCTTCCCCTTCCTTCCCCTTTCTCTCTTCTTCATTTCCACCCTGCCCCTTCTCTCCCCTCCACCGTTCCCATTCTTCCCCTCTCTTCCCCTCTTCCCTCCCCCGCTTCCTCTTGTTTTCCCCTTCCCTTCTCAGTTCCAAATAACTCTGTTTCGAATTGTTTGTTCCGTCCAAATTGAGAATTAGAGAAGGAGGAAGAGAGGGAGGAAGTGAGGGAAGAGGAAGGGACAGGAATGGAGTACGGGGAGAAGGAGGAAGAGAATGAGGAGGAGAGGGATGGGGAGGGAAGAGGAGGGAGGAGGATGAGGATGAGGACGATGAAGAGGGAGAGGAAGAGAGGAAGAGGAAGAGGAGATTGTCGGATCAGAGATAGAGGGTAGAGGGAGGAGGAGGAGGAGGAGGAGGAGGAGGAGGAGGAGGAGAGGAGGAAGATGAAGAGGAGGATGAAGGGGAGAAGGAAGAGGGGAGGGGCGATGGGTAGAGAGAAGAGGGCGAGGGAGATGGAGAGAGAGGGCAGAGGGGAGGGGAGAGGGGGAAGTAAGAGGATATGAGCGTTCGCTCTCTGGCCCATAAGACACAGTCATTTGTCCTCGCCACCTGCTCTCTTCTCTCAGCTCCCTTCTCTCTCTCTCCCTCTCTCCCTCACGCCTCACGCTCTTCCCCTTCTCCTCCTCCCACATTTCTTCTCCCTTTCCCTTTCGCCTCTGCTTTTTTCTCCTCCTTTTCCTTTCGTCTTCATGTGCGCTATAATTATTAAAATACCCGTGTTTTCCATGCAACGCGAGGGAGAAGGAAACCGGAAGGACTCTCTGACTCCAGTCTCAACATCAATGGAAACACCCCCTCCCCTCCCTCCCCCCCTCCATCACTTCCCTCCCTCTCTCTCCTCCTCTCTTTCCTTCCCGCTCTTCCTCTCCCCCGTAATCCTCCACTCTCGCCCCCCTCTCCCCTCTCTCCCCTCTCTCCCCTCTCTTTCTGTCCTCTTCATTCTCACGTTTCCTCTTCGTTTCTTCCTCCTTTTCTCTTTCTATCCCCCTTTCCCTTTCCCTTTCCCTTTCCCTTTCCCTTTCCCTTCCCTTTCCTTTTCCCTTTCTCTTTCCCTTTCCCTTTCTCTTTCGCTTTCTTCTCCCTGTTCTTTTTGAGCCTTATTCTCTGCCAGGGACTTTCTTTTTTCATTTAGAAACACACGCAGACTCTCTCTCTCTCTCTCCCTCTCCCTCTCCCTCTCTATCTCTCTCTCCCTATCCTTTTCCCTTTCCCTCTCCCTTTCCTTTTCCCTTTCCTTTTCCTTTTTCTCTCTCCCTTTCCCTCTCCTTCTCCCTCTCCTTCTCCCTCTCCTTCTCCCTCTCCCTTCTCCCTCTCCCTCTCCCTCTCCTTCTCCCTCTCCCTCTCCCTCTCCCTTTCCCTCTCTTTCTCCCTTTCTCTTCCTCTTTCTCTTTCCCTTTCCCTATCTTCTTCGTCCTCCTCCTTTCTCTTCCTCTCTTCTTCTTCTTCCTCCTCTTCCTTTCTTTCTCTACTTTCGTTTTCCACTCCTCCGTTTCCTGATATTTTTTGGTGGAAATACGACTGATCTTGTGGAGAGAAGTGCTCAGAGTGGAAATATGGATTGATCACAAGTGTCTTTCTGCGCCCTCAAGAGAGAAACCCCTCTTCTTATTCTCCCGCCACTCGTTCCGCCCTCCACTTCTTCATCCCCTCTCTTCCTCTCTCCTTCTTCCCCCTTCTTTTCCTTCCCCTTCGCCTTCCCCTTCGCCTTTCCCTTTGTTGTCGCATCCCCCCTGCTTCGCTTTCCTTTCCCCTTTCCCTTTCCCTTTCCCTTTCCCCTTCCCCTTCTCCCTCTCTTTCTCTCTTCAGGTGTGTTCTGAGTAGAGGCCAGGAGAGCAGAGAGTGGAGCTAGAATCGGAGTAACCGGACACGGGGGCAGGAGAAGAGTAGGAGGAGAGGAAGAGGAGGAGGAGGAGAGGAAGAAGAGGGAGAGGGAGAAAAAAGACCCTGGCATAGGGGTAGCAGGGGGAGGGGGGAGGAAGGAGAGAAGAAAGAAGAGTCCCTCTTCCCTCCTCCATTCCCCTCTTCTCTCCTCACTTTCTATTTCATTGTGAATCAACCCGAGGTGGAACATGGCTCATTCTTCCTCACCGCTCCCCCTTCTTCCTCTATTTGGATATCGTGTTCGTGTTTACTTCCACAACGTCCCTCCCTCTGCCTCTGCCTCTGCCTCTCACTCTGCCTCTCTCTCTGCGTGCCCTCCTTCCCTCACGTTCCTCGCGTTGTGGGGATGGTAGCTGAATAATCCCAACATCTTCGCCACTCCTTTTCCGTCACTCCTCCCCACTCCCCTCCTGCTCCCCCTCCCGCTCCCCTTCCCTTCTCCCCCTCGCTCTCTCTCTCCTTCGCTCTGCCTCCTCCCACCTCCCCAAGGCTTCTTGCCCACGCTCTTCTCTTATTTTGAATAAAAGAAAAGGTGGGCACCATGAAAGAAGGAACTTTGAGTCTTCCCATTCCCAGATATTTGTTTGGATATGCTAGATATTTGTTCAGATATTTTCTTGGAGGAAAGGAACTGTCCGTTTCTCTTCTCTGAAGCTGAGAGAGGAGATTTGAATGAGCAACTCTTTCTCTCTCCTTCCTCTCCCTCTCCTTCTTCTGCCTCTGCGTCTCCCCTTCCCTCCCTCCTTCTATAATCGTTATGAATACATGCGTGGTGTTTGGCACAACCCAACGCACACCACATCATGTTCATCTTCCTCCCTTCCCCCTATGCACATTCATTTTTCCTCTCTTGTTGGCTTTGTTAGGAGTGCACCAATGAGAAGAGAGAGATCTATGTGTATGTGCACAGTCCTTTCCAATTCTTATTTGGTCCCCGTCCCCTCCTTCTTCTGATCCCACGAAACCATCGCCTGGGACATACAGAGGAATCTCTCTCACCCTCTCTCCTCCTCTTCTTCATCGCCCTCCTTCTCTTCCTCCCCTTCATCTTCTTCATCTTGCTCTTGCTCTTGCTCTTCGTCCTCCTCCTCCTCCTCTTCCTCCTGGTCTTCTCTTCCGTGCATTCTTATTTCCAATCTCTGTGTATCACTCAAACACTCCACCCTCGAAAATATCTTCATCTGAAAGATCTCCATTTCCGTTACTGCTGTAACTCAGGTGAAAGTCATGAATCATTCAAAATGCACCCCTTCCCCTCCTTTTCCTTCTCCTTCCCCTCCCTCTTCTCCTTCTCCGCTTCCTCTCTCTCCCTCTCCTCTCTTTCTCTTTCTCTCGCCCTATCTTTCTCCCTTTCCCTTTCCCTTTCCCTTTCCTGTTCTAGTTCTTTTTCCCTCTCCCTCTCCCTCTCCCTCTCCCTCTCCCTCTCCCTCTCCCTCTCCCTCTCCCTCTCTCTCTCCTCTCTCTCTCTCTCCCTCTCCCTCTCCCTCTCTCTTTCCCTCTCCCTCTCCCTTTCCTCTCTCCCCTCTCCTTTCCTCTCTCTCCCTCTCCCTTTCCCTCTCCATCTCCTTTTCCCTCTCCCTTTCCCTTTCCCTTCTTTTTTCTCTTTCTCTTTCTTCAAACTCCCTTATTTTTCTTTCCCTCTCTTCTCTTTCCCTCTCCTCTCTATCCTATCCTCTCTTTCCCTCTCCTCTCTTCCCTCTCCTCTCTTTCCCTCTCCTCTCTTTCCCTCTCCTCTCTCTCTCTCTCTCTCTCTCCCTCTCTGCTCTCTCCCTTTCCCTTTCCATTTCCTCTCTCTTTCCTTGTCTTCCTTTTCCTTTCCTCCGATCTCTTTTTCATCCTCCCTCAGCTCTCTCTCTTCCCTCTGCCTCTCCCTCCTCTCCCCTATATTGCTATTGTGAATGTTCAGAATCACTGGCTTAAGCACTCGATCATTCATTTTTCCAATATTATCTTCCCCCCCTCTCTTCCTCTCCCTATCCCTCTCCCTCTCTCTTTCTCTCTCCTTTCTCTTTCCCTTTCCCTCTCCTTTCCCTTTCCCTTTCCCTCTCCCTTTCCCTTTCCCTCTGTTCTCTCTCTCTCCCTCTCCCTCTCCCTCTCACGCTCTTCTTCTCTTTGATGTCTCGATTTTCTTCTTTTCGAATAAAATCCTCTCTATCTCAATTTGAAGAGTTTCCATTTCTTTCTCTCTCTCTTCCTTTCTTCCTCCCTCTTCCTTTCCTTCTTCTCTTCTTTCCTTTTCCATTCGTTCCCTCTCTCTCTCTCTCTCCCTCTCCCTTTCCCTTGCACACTCTCTCTCTCGTTCTATTTCTGCCTCTAATTCCATTATTTTCATCTCAAATTGAGTGACCTTTCTCTCTCTCTTTCTCTCTTTCTCTCTCTCCTCCATCTCTTTCTCTTTCTCCCTCTTCCTCTCCTCCTCCCTCCCTCTCTCCCTTTCCTCCTCCCTCTCTTGCTCTTTCTCCTTCCTTTCCCTTTCCCTCTCTCCCCTCTCCTCCTCTTCTTTCCTCTTCTCCTTCTCTGCCTTCCACTTCTCAATTTGAGTGGTGTTCACAGTCCTCCTATTTTGTTCCGCGAACGAGAGGAAATAGGAAGATGCAATAGAGATAAAATCGGAGGGAGAAGAGACGGATATGAAGTATGAATGATCAGCAACGCCGAGGGAGGAAAGGAAGGAGGGGGAGGAGCGAGGAGAGGGGCAGGGATAGAGATAGAGGAGGAGAGAGAGAGAGGTAGAGAGGGAGAAGGAGGAGGAAGAGACGGAGGGGATGAGGAAGATGAAGAGGAGGAGGATGCGGAAGAAAAGGATGCAGAGGAAAGAGGAAGGGAGGGAGAAGGAGTGGAGAGGAGGATGATTGAGCATCCAAATGAGAGGGAATGGGGGAGGAGAGGAGGAAGGTAAGTTAGGAAAAATGAATGATTTGAGGGAAGAGGTTATTCAGAAACAAAGAGACACTCTCGTTGGACAACATGTATTCGACGAGAGATCTTTTCTTTTTTCCACTGTAGAAATCTTCTTCCTCCTTCCACTCCCTCCTTCCTCTCTCTCCCCTCCCCTTCTTCTCCCTCGCTCCTTCTTTCCCTCTTCTCCCCCCTCTCTCTTTGAAACGACCATGCACACTGCTTTTCGCCATTTCGACCACTTCGTCCAGGGCGATCTGAGTGCTTTGGAAAGAAGTGCAGCATCGCTCTCTTCAACACAGAAACAATGTCACGGGAAAGGACTCTGACTGGGGTCATCTTCTTGGCCTTCCCTTCTCTTCTCGCCCTCCCTCTCCCTTCCTCTCTCTCTCTCCCTCCTCTCCTCCTCCCTCTCTCTCTCCCTCTCCCTTTCCCTTTCCCTCCTCCTCCTGTTCTTCCCTCTGAATTTCTCTCTCTTCTTCACTCTTCCTCCGCTTCTTCCTCCTCTCTCTCCTCTTCGTTCATACTTCTTCTTCTCGTCCTCCTCTCCCTTCTCCTCTCCTCCTCCTCCTCGTCCTCTCCTCTCTCCTCTTCCTTCTCCCTTCCTCCTCCCTCTCCCTCCGTTCTTCTCTCTCAATTTGAATGGCTAACTTCATTGCGTATCTATCTAATTCTTCGTCCGAAAAGAAGGAATGAGGGGAGGAAGAGGAAGAGGAGGAAGATGAAGGGGACGAAGAAGAGGGGGAGGAGGAGCATAGGGAGGAAGGAGAGGAGGAGAGGGAAGAGAAAGGAGGGCCGGATGAGACAGAGGGGATGGAGGAGAGAAGGGAGTCGAGATCTTTGATTTCAGAAATAGCGATTGAGTTCACCTGTTTCATTCTCTCTTCCTTCTCCCTCCCCACGCCTCCAATTCCTGTTAATCTTCTCCCTCTTCTTTCTCTTTCTCCCTTCCCTCCTGCTCCTCCGTCTTCATTTTCCTCCTCCTCACCCTCCAAAATATCTATTTCAGACAAATATCTTTCTAACGCCTGGATCTGAGATATTCTCTCCTTAACCTTCTCAACTGAAAATGAGATCTTTTCTTCAAGTGCTGTCTTGTTTCTTTTGAGTAAACGCTCGTGCATTTCTTCTGCGCATTGGATAAGGATGTGCACATTCTCAAAGTGATTCTTCGACTTGAAGGAAGAGAGGAGATAGGATTTTTTGACAGAAAGAGAGGGCATTGAGAAGCTGAGACAAATAACCCGTGTATTTCAAATTGAGAGAATGCAGGGCAGTCCCTGAATGAGGGAGGGGAAAGCTCACCTCTCTCTCTCTCTTCTCTCTCCTTCTCTTCCCTCCCTCGCCCTCTCCTCTCTCTTTCTCTTCCCTTTCCCTCTCTTCTCTTTCCCTCCGTTCCTTCTCCTTCCCTCTCTTTCCTTTCCCTTTCTTCTCTTTCTTCCCGTCGCCATTTCTCTTCCTCTTCCTTCTTCATCTCCTCCCTATCTTTCCGTTCCCTCTCCACCCTTTCCCTCTCCACCCTTTCCCTCTCCCTCCCTTTCCCTCCTCTCCCTCTCTTCCTTTTCTCTATCTCCGCCTCCCACTGAAATATCCACAGTTACTTTTCCTCCTCCTCCATATCCTCCTCCTCCTCCTCTTCCCTTCCCCTCCTCCTGCTACTCTCCCCGTCCCCATCTCCACTGCTTCTCCCTCTCTTTCTCCTTCTCCCTCCTCCTCCCCCGCCCTCTCTTTGTTTTCCCAACTGCCCTCCGCTTGCTCCTTCCTCCCCTCGCCCGCCAGTCTCTATCTTTTTGAATATAGGAGAGACGAGCTGTCCGGAGAAAGGAAGGATCGTGATGAGCACCTTGGTTTTTTCATCTGAGGGGAAAGAAGAAGACGAGACGGGGAAATGGGAAATGGAGGGAGAAGAAGAGGAAGAGGAAGAGGAAGGGGAAGGGGAAGGGGAAGGGGAAGAAGGATAAAAGGGAGAGGAGGAGGAAGAGAGGGGGAGTGAGGATGAAGAGGAGGAGGCAAAGGAAGATGGTACAGAGGAGGGAGGAAGGGGGTAGGAGGGGGAGAAGGGGGAGGGGAACGGGGAAAGAAGAGGGAGGGAGGGAAGAAAGAAGAGAAGGAAGGGAAGGAAAGAGGAAGAGATAGAAGAGGGGAGAAGAGAAGGGTGAGGGAGAGAGGAGGGAGAGACAAAAGAAGAGACGACTCCTGTTTCGTGTTCACTTTTCATTTGAAGAAGAGGAGGGAAAAACTCAATGCCTTCAAGTCTATGTCCTCCAAGCCGGTTCTCCTCCAATCTCTTTCCTTCAAGTTCGTCAATATCTTGCTTTTGGTACTGCAGTTGGGGATAAGGTAGAATGCGCTCATTCATATTTCCCGACAAAAAAGCACCTCTTCCACCAATGCTATTCAAGTCACTCGCATTGCTGACTTGAACACTTGCATTCAAGTTGCTCGTGTTGCGTGCCCCGCTGTTATTCAAGTTGCTGACATTGAACTTGTGGAGGCGTGGGGAGTACACGTGACTGAAATCTGTCAGTCGACTGACATCTCCAGATATTTCAAGTTCAGATGGGTCCTCTCTCTTCCACCCCCTCTCCGCCTCACTTGAAGAGATATTCGAGGGGATACTTGAACAGACATTTGGGTCGTATGAGTGTGATATTTCCATTGTAGATATTTTCCCTTGAGATATTTCCCCTGGAGCTCGGTTTTTACTGTCCCCTCCCTTTTCCTTTGAGTATCCCAATGTGAGTGGCACATACCCCATGCTGTGAGAAAGAAGGTCTCTCTCCCCTCCCTCTCTCCTCCCTTCCCCTCCTGCTCCTCCCTCCACTGTCCTCTCCCCTGTCTCCTCTTTCGTCTCTCACCCAACTTCCACCCTCCCCCTCTCTGCTTCATGAGATAGCTGTCTGTTTGATTCAAAAAGAAAGAGGAAGAGGAGGAGGATGAGGGGAGGAGGGAGGGGGTACAAAGAGAGAAGAGGAGGATGATGAAGAGGAAGAGGACGACGATGTGGAAGAACCGAAACCATTGGTGTTATGAATGGAGGCTAGATCTTTCTCTTTCTCTTTCTCTTTCTCATTCTCTTCCTCTCTCTCTCTCTCTCTCCGTGTCCCCTTCAAATTGAGATCCGAAGGACTCCAATAATATCTGCGTTGCGCTTTTATTTTCTTTTTCAGGGGACCCCTCGCCCACCTCCACTCCAGATATTTCCACGCCAGGCATTCCCGCATCAGATGTTTTGGTGCCATTAGTGGAAGACTTTTTCAGGAGAGAAAATATCAGAGTAGGCTATTCTCTGAACGAAGATATTTTCTGGTTATCCGAAGATATTTTGTTTTCAAAGGCTCTGCGCCCAACAGAAGGTGAGGATGAGGGCGAAGGAGAAGGGGAGGAGGAGGAAGAGGAGGAGGAGGAAGAGGAGGAGGAGGAGGAGGAAGAGGAAGAGGACGAAGAAGAGGGGGAGGATGACGTAGAAGAGGACAAGGGATAAGAGGGCTTGGGAAAAGGAGAGAGGGAGAAGAGGGAAAAGGTGAAGGAGAGGGGAGGGAGGACGAGAGGGGAGGGATGAGGAGAAGTGGGAGTAGAGGAAGAGGCGTAGGATGAGAGGGAAGAGGAGAGGGAAGAGGAGAGAGATGAGGAGGACGACGACGAAAGGAGGAGGATATGGAGGAGGTGCATTTGAAGTTAAGTTCGACAAATGAAGTGAAAAGTCAGAACTCACGTTGTTTAAGTTTGACTTCTTCAAGTCCTTATTCAAATAGTCCTTATTCAAGTTGTTAATGTTATTCTGCAAGTAGATATTTTCTCTTTTCAGCTCGTCAAAGGCTCCTTCAAGATTGCACACCGGACCACCCAAATTGAGAACATCTCGACTGGAACTGTTGACTTTTGGATCGCATTGTGAAAAGAGGAGAGGCAGAGGAGGAGGCGGAGGAGGAGGCAGAGGAGGAAGCAGAAGAGGAGGCAGAAGGCAAAGAAGAGGAGGGGGAGAAGAGGCCACTTTCCTTTTCAGTTGAGGACCCAGCTCTCACAGAAGGATTTTTATCGTGATAATAAGTATCTGACTGGGAAGGAAGAGACATTCTCAATTTGGATGGTGACATGGAGTAGGAGGAAGAGGAGGAGAGGGAAGAAGAGAGGGAGGCGGGGGAGGAGGAAGAGAAGGAAGAGGAGGAGGAGGGGGAGTAGGAGGGGGAGGGATGGCTTGCCATTTTCAAGTTGAAAGTCTCAAGCGGGTTTGTCTGGGCCTTAGGATTTCTTTTTTTGGAAAGAGAAGAAAGGGGAAGAAGAGAGGGAGGAAGAGGAGGAAAGAGAGGCAGAGAGGTGGAAGAGAGGGGTGTTTCTTGGGACTCGCATCCGATCTGTAGTTGCCAAACAGTCGGCATTTTGTGGATAGAGATTTGGCTCGAAGATACTTGTGCACTGGGGAGGATTGGTGGGGACGAGTCTCGACCGGTTGATATTCAGTCCTATCGCTTGCAAACTTACTTTCTCTCCAGTACGCATCATTCGCTCTCGCTCCCTCTCCCTCTCCCTCTCTCTCCCTCCCTCCCTCTCTCTCCCTCTCCCTCTCCCTCTCCCTCTCTCTCGGCACGCATCTCTCTGCCTCTCCTCCCCTCTTTCTTCCCTCTCTCTCCCTCACCCACTCCCTCTCCATCTCCCTCTCCTCTTTCTCTTCAATTTCCAAACCGACCAGTCTTCTCCCTTCTTCCCTCGCCCTTTGCTCATCCCTCCTTCTGCTCCTCCTCCCTCTCCTCATTAACATCTCCTTCTCTTCTTCATGTTCCTCTTCCTCTTCCTTCCTCCTCAACCTTTGACCACCCCCTTCCCACTTTCACGAAGGAAGTGGGAGGAGGAGAGGGATGGGGAGAGGGAAGAAGATCTCGAGGCAGACGGAGAAGAGGAATAAGAGGAGAGAGAGGAGGAGAGAGAGGGAGGAGAGAGAGGAGTTCGTGTTTTTGAATGGGCCCTCCCAACCTAGGGATTCTAGATATTTTATATCCTTCTGCTTCTCCCCCACTTTCCCCTCTGCGTTCTTTCATATTTCCTCTCCAAGTCCCCACTCTCACTCGAGTCTGAGTCAAAGTCTGATGATTCAGATGATCAGAAAAAGGAGACACGAGAGAGGATGCAGAAGAAGAGGAGGCGTAGGGAGAGGAGAAAGAAGAGGAGGACGAGGGAGTCGACGACGCATGAGAAAAGAAACGCGAGTGGGAGACGCAAATGAGGAAGAGGGCGTTTACGATGAGAGAGGCAGCCACCTCTGCATTGAAAGAACTAGAAAGAACACAAAGAAAAGGACAGAAAAAAAAAGCGGATCAACATAAGAGGAGCAAAAGGGAGAGAGAGGGAAGTGGTGGGGGGGAAGGCAATGTAACGCACGCATGTGTAGTAAATGGGGATGTGGACGAAAGAAAGGGAGAGATAAGAGTTAGGTCAGGAGGAACAAAAGGAGGAAGGAGGGAGGAGGGGAAGTACAAGGAAAGAAGATGCAAAGGAGGGAACGAGGAAAGCATTGCAAGAGAGCAATATGTAACAGGAGAACTTCAAGAGAAGAAATGGCAAAGTGGGTGGTAGAATAAACGTAGGAGGAAGACGTGGGGAAGGCTTTAAAGCAGTGAGCTAAATTCATAATTAGGAGATGCGAGAGGTGCGAATTCTTCGATCATAAACACTCTGCTGGACTTGACTCACTTTACCATCGGATGACCTCCACTTGCCCCCTTCTCCCTCAGGGACAAGCCTCTGTCCACATTTTCACCCCCCACGCAGGCCCACTGCCCTGTCTATGGGGCTGAGACGGTACCTTTGCCCTCAGGTCGACATACCCCCCGTTGCTCCGTGAATACTCGTCTCATCTCCTTCTCTAAGCTCGACGCAACTGAACTCAGAAAATACGAACCCCTTCCCCCGCCTCCCAAGTTTCTCCCGCGGGTAACTTCAGAATCATTACTGTCATCACTGCGCTCAGCGCTCGAAATTGTTTCGGTATCCTGATAAATCATTTAATACACCCGCTTCCTTGCGAGCCTCCATTTTTCTAACTGTGAAACTAAAAGAATTTGCGTCTAAAAACCTAATACAAACAAAGTAACTACAAAAATTCCATTAACACACATACCAAGGACAAAAATAAACAAAAGCACGATTTTATCAAATAATATGTAATTTCAGAGCTCTAATCCACATTCGTCGCAACGCGTACATTTTGTGAAATTTTCGCGCTTGAAAATAAAAGACAAAAAATCTAGTACATTTTTGAATTTCACTCCTTAAAATGGAGCCCAAATGTACAACTAGTAGATGCTTCTGCTTCAGCAAACACACATACATGTATGTGCATGTAAGTGGTACCAAAAATGTTTGTCTCGTCTCGTTGGTCCACATACACTGTCTTCCAGTATATGCATACCTTCCCAAACCAATTCGCTATAATACCATAACGCCTCGCGCACTAACATACAAGAATCATTTGCATGTGATATGCATATTCCCCACTCAAGTTGAGAGTTCATTTATTTGAATAATTTAAAAGAGCAAAAAGAAAACGACGCTTTTGCATATTCCCAAAGAGTACATATTCACTACGAAATAAAATCAGATATCCCACATTTAAGCACACACAATAACGGAAACGAAGAACATACTCGAGTTTAAAAAATAGTCATCTAACAACGGGATGTAGATCAGAGCATGATTGGGGCTATGGTGTATCGGTATCATTCTTCTTTAGGGTAGAAGAGGTAGCGGGTTCAATTCCCGCTGGCCCCCTTTTTTTTTTCATTCGTTTTCTG
Source organism: Drosophila quasianomalipes (assembly GCA_035043665.1). Classification (NCBI taxonomy): domain Eukaryota; kingdom Metazoa; phylum Arthropoda; class Insecta; order Diptera; family Drosophilidae; genus Drosophila; species Drosophila quasianomalipes. The sequence continues at coordinate 44,125 of JAWNMU010000273.1, read as the reverse complement.
TACAATCTCGCATCGCAAACAGACTGACAGAAGCTACATATGAATAAAGAGATGTAAAGAGAAATGAGGTGAACAGAAGAACAGCAAATGAGATAAGCCTAAATAAGAAGGACCAGAGACATGTAAATGGGGGGGGGGGGGGGGGGGGGGGGGGGGGGGGGGGGGGGGGGGGGGGGGGGGGGGGGGGGGGGGGGGGGGGGGGGGGGGGGGGGGGGGGGGGGGGGGGGGGGGGGGGGGGGGGGGGGGGGGGGGGGGGGGGGGGGGGGGGGGGGGGGGGGGGGGGGGGGGGGGGGGGGGGGGGGGGGGGGGGGGGGGGGGGGGGGGGGGGGGGGGGGGGGGGGGGGGGGGGGGAAAAGAATACGAATAGTTTATTTGCATTTTGATCTTAATAACATTCCGAAAGAGTGAAGGTGAAAGACGGGCCGACAAAGGTCATGCGAACAAAAGAGAAAAGAAAGAGAGGAAGGAAAGGAGGAGGAGAACCAAGAAATTACGAACTGAAGAGATAGGGAAGTATAGAAATACGCACTGCACAACTCAGAGAACAACAAAGACAGAGCGTTGGCAAAAAATAGGATAGGAAGGTGGGGAGAGAAGAGAAGAGAGCTGGAAGAAGAGAGCTTGAAGAAGAGAGCAAGAAGGAGAGAGAGGAGAGGAAAAGAGAGAGAGAATAAAACATAGATATCAGTTAATTACAAAAACGAAAAAAAGAAAAAAAAGGAAAAACAGACACAGCTTAGAATCACATTGACTCAAGAAGTAAGCGATGCAGAGAAATAGGAAAAATAGAAGGAGGGAAGGCAGGGCGAAGGAAGGGAAAGAAAAGGTATGGACAGAAAATAGGGAGGGACAGAATATAAGTTACAAAGAAGCATCCAAACAGGAGAGGGAGGAAGGAAAGGAGAACAAGGAAGAGAGGGAAAGAAAGGAGGGGAAGTAAGGGCGCAGGGAGGGGGAGAAAGAAATGAAGGGGAATGCAGTGTGGAGTAGAGATAGAGGAAGATAGGGGGAGGAGCGAAGGGGAAGGAGAGCGAAGGAGAAGGAGAGAAGGGACAGAACGGAGACGAGGAGAGGAGATGAGACGGGGTCTCTGTGCTTCTCATAGGTAACAAAAGAAGAGAAGAAGATGCAGATTCTGCTTCTTCTTAGTGCTCAGCTCTTGTCTCGTCCCTCCGTCTCCCTTGCCCCCTTCCCTCCTCCCTTTGCTCTCTTTTTGACCCCTCTCTTTCATCCTCCCTTTCCTCCTCTCTGCCCCTCTATCCCCCCATTTACTCCCCCTGGCTCCGTTTTGCCCCCTTCTATCTCTCCTTCTTTCCCTTTCCTGACACATAAAGTTCACTGGAGAGGAAACAAAAGCAGACACATAAATGATAAAAGGACAGTTACTGCTGGGTGAGAACAGAGCCAAAAAGGTGGAGGAGATTAAAAGACACGAGGAAGAGAGGGAGAGGGAGAAGAGTACGAGGTTGTTGAACGCAAGCGAGAGCGAGAGAGAAGGGAAGAAGGAGAGTGGAACGAAAAGAAGGAGAGAAGAGGGGAGATGGAGGGGATGAGAGACGAGAAGAAGGGGGAGGGAGGAGGAGAGGGAAGAGAGGAAGGAGAAGGAGGAAGCAGATGTGACGTAAAAGTAGGAAAGAAGGATGGGGGAGAGGAAGGCGAGGGAGACGTAAGCCCAGGCAAAGGAGAGGGAAAAGGACGAGATGAAACGGGAGACAGAAGGGGAAGAAATGAACTTAGACATTGGAGGAGATGGAGGAGGAAGAGGGGGCAGAGGCACGGGGGAAGAGTGATGAGAGCAGGGACAAGGCGAGAAGGAGGGAGGAGAGGGAGGAGAAGAAGATGACGGGGGAGGTGTAGGAGGAAGATAGTTTTCAGAGGGTAGCTGCGGAGAGGAAGGATGAGAGGGAATCTTCACACTATGCAAATCGCAAAGCAGTCAGGATAGAGAAACAGTTGAGGAGGAGACGGAAAGAAGAGGAGAACGAATACGAACAAACCAGGTCCTGACATGAAGAACTGGGAGTACACACACATATACACACACACATATACACATACACACACACACACACATACACATACACACATGCACATAGACGCATACATATAGGAATATGTGCGTTAGATGGAGAATATCAACAAAAAGGGAAGTGGATAGGAAGGGAACGGACAATCGAATGGCGATAAGGCGGGAGAAAAAAATGGGAATTCAACGAGAAAAGAAAAATAAAATAAAATAAAGAAAGGCAAAAAAAGAAATAGAAGAGAAAAGGGAAAATATGAGGAGCGGAAAAAAGGGCAGGAGTAACTTACGCAAGGGAGAGCACGTAAATAGGGAGGACAAAGGAAGGGTTGTTGAGCTGATTGTATTTGAGAGAGAGGTAGAAGAGCCCCAACACAGCACGAGAGGAAATACCTCTGTTCACGTCACAAGATCTTTTTTCTCCATCGATATACCACCCCTCTCTTTTTGATTATAATGTGACGCAGAGAGAAGGGACGAGGAGAGGAGTAGAAGGGTGGAGACGACTGAGATGAGCGCAGGGTGGGCGGTAAGAGATGCGAGGAAAGAACAGAAGGAGGAGAGGGACGCGTAGATGTGGTGGAGGAGAGGGAGAAAGGTCTTAAGCGAGGGAACAAGGATGTTGACAGAGATGAGGAAGTAGTAGATAGAGGGGAGGGAGAGGAACCACTCGTAAAAGAACAGGAAGATCCTCACCAGCAGAGAAGGAGTGGAGGGGGAGAGGGGGGCAACGTACTCGGCACACTCAGTGAGGGTAGGTTGAGAGCAGGGATGGGAGAGGAGAAAAAAACACCAGGGGGAGGATGGCTGCGAGGGGAAGTGAAGAGGAGAGCGGAAAACACCCAAAGACACACCGTCCTCCTCCTCTTCCTCCTCCTCCTCCTCGGAGTTGGAAGCCAAGGCCTGCGTTTGTGCCTGTCCCTCCTTTCCCTTATTCAAGAGATCTCCGATACTCACGCCACTGCCCTCCTCCTCCTCCTTTGCCTCGTCCCTTTTCGCCTTGCCCCTACCCTCCTCCTTATCTACTTCGCCGAGAATAGAAGAGACTCTGGAACGGGGGAGATAAGCGAGGACAAGGAGGAGGAGGACGAAGAGGGAGAGCAGGCAGAAATCTTTTTCCTGGGGCTCAGGGGCCTTCCTCTGCTCCTGCTCCTGCTCCTGCTCCTGCTCTTTCCTCTCTCCCTGTCCTTCTCCCTCTTGAGCCTGAGTCTCTCCTTCTCCTCTCTCTCCCTGCGTTCGTCCTCTGCCTCTCCCAATGACTCCCTTCTCCACTCTCTTTGTGAACTCCTCGATCCTCTTCTGTACCCTCTTCGCTTGGGCTCGTAGAGAGTTACTCTTCGCTTTTCGCATTCTCATTCCCTCTCCTCCCTCTCCTCCTCCTTCCTCTCCTCCTCCTCCCTCCTCCTCTTCTGAGGTACCCTCCCTTCTTCCTTCTCCTCCTTCTCGTCCCACTTGGACGAATGAGACCCTGGTCCTAGGTACATGCAACCCCTCCCTCTCCAACTCCTTCTCTCTCTTATCCCAATCTCTCTCCTTTTCTCTCTCGTCTCTCCTCCCTGTCCTCCCTTCCCTTGTCGCCGCCTCCTCTGCTCCTCTCCTCCTCGTCACAGGAGACCTACCCCTCACCCTCGAGGACTGCCTGGTTCTAGGTCTGGTCAAGACATTCTGATATATGCACACGTAAGACATGAAAAAACACCAATCATAAGAAATCATACACCTCATTCCAATAAAAAGCACGATTAACATTACACATTGAGCAAGTCGTCTCGAAACACAGCCACACTAGAGAAATACATACAAGTGCAACTCAAACGAAAACCTCCACAGGATAGAGCAAGCAGTGGAATATGTGGTCGCACAAAGAGATATACGAGTAGTAATTTAAAGTAGTAGGTTAAAGTGGGTAAGAGAAAGGGGACCAACACCATAACGGAAGAAGTAACGAACATACCACAAACATCTACTCATACACACAAATGCATACACACGAACGAATGCTGTTTGCCAGCCATTGCATACGCACATGCACTCAATATAATTCCTTTGTCGTTCGCAATGGGATGAGGTATACGTGCACATCACTGTAGGCTTTGAGTGAGGAAACAAAAATAGCGAAGGACATGTACCAAACAGATGCACTGACAGTGAAACAATCTACAAAAACAAAGCATCCTATCTAGCACTTGCCAAATGAAAGTATCCAACATATCTTGAACAAGTTACTTCCCACCATAGAAGAGAAGGTGCATGAAAACGAATACAACAACATGATGTATGAATGAAAATAATATAGCACACCAAAATTGAACTGTTCATCTTAATTTTAAATTCGTAAACCAAAACAGTTAGGAACGTCGTTGAAAAAAAAATATATATACACTACATAATAGCTGGTGTCTCTATAAAAGCGCCACATATGTTAAACCCACTTGCTTGGTGGCCATGCATTTCATATTATCCCAAATAAGAGTCTGGAAAAATGCACGATTTCAAAAGTGAAACTGCCTTACAAAGTAACAAACAATAGACGAAAATAAATAAAACAGAACATAGATATGAAGATTAACATGCGCACTAGTTGAAAAAAAGGCACCTGCTCACTTCGCGTGCAAATTAACACTATTTTCAACGATCTACAGACGAAAGTGAATTCAGATCTTAAAACAACTTGAAGGTGTGAAAAAAAAACAAGAAGACAATTACCAGGATATCTAGAAAAAAAACGCCTTTGTACATCATGTTACACAAAATTTGACAGAAATGAACTAAGAAATACAGTTATTTGTATTTTACAATAAATACATCATGCATTACATTCTATAGAAATTTTGAAGGCGAAACAAATAAACACAGCTTGATTCAGTTTCCTAGCTGCCTTTTTATATCATTCAAATTGAGAACACTCAAACCTTCGAAAATCACCGCACGTGATTCAGCCCATTTACCAGTATATACGAAGATTGTAAAAGAAATAACACATACCATATAATGAACCTATATCTAAACCGCATCTATGTACTAATGTATTATACTATTACATATTTTCTATGTATGCGTGTTCATACGTAGCACCTATGTCAGAAAAATGCTTCAATAGGTAACAACTATACATACAATACTTCGCCATGCTCATCCACACACTAATTTTAAGCCACATGTGTCCGCGTAGTCATTAAACTCGCTCTATATGATTCATATGTTTCCATCCTGTCATCTAACTAGACGTTGCGCACCGGGCCTCGTGCATGTTCTCTTTTGCGCACAATCATTTGTTTTGCTTCATTAGGGTCCAGAAATGTCCTCCGGTTTACAGCAGTATCTGTTTTGGATGCACTCAATGACGGTTATATAGAAAAGAGTCGACATGAGGAGGTGAAGAGGTGTGTTATGCTTTTGGCTGACTTTGGGTATATGATAAGCGCCAGGAAAATGGACATGAGCCTGTTCCTCTTCAAGTCTTCCAAGACTAAGAAGCTCATTTCCCTCACCCAGTTTCATTCCTCTCACTTCTTCTATAGACCAAGAAATCATCGATTCCTTTAACAGTATGTTCTATTGCCCCTCTTCAATTCGCCATGCTGGGTTTTGATACTTCGTTCGTACATATGGCCCTTCTCATTCATTTTCGATTTCATCACGTATACTTGCCTCCAAATACATACAACCATTCAGATAAAAATGCACCCTCCTGTTCTACATATGTTTTATTCTGAAGTTCCTTTAATTATTCGTTTATTTTTTGTTCGCTATCCTTTCGGTATGACTTCTTTCTCTTTACTCCCTGCCCTTCCTTATCCGTTCAATCAACCTGGTTCTCATTTAACCTCTCTGCTCCTTTTTTTTTGTTTTCCGCCCATTCTCCCTCCCAATTTTCTACATATGAACGTGACTAACGTTGAGCAGTTTTTTGTAGGAGTCTACGTCATCATTTCAAGTTGCGTCAAGACGATTCCTCAAAACAACCTGGAGGGACCTAAAGAAGATATTTATCGCGGATGATATTGCACAAGAAATCATAAAGACTGTTGAAGAGAATAGAGTTGAATTGGAGAGGGAAAGCGAGGGGCATCGCGGAGGAAGAAGGAGAGAGGAGGAGAAGAAGGGCGGGAAGGGGTTGCTGGTGAGGTGGAGGGTCGACGTGGGCATTTCCACTTCTTCGCTCAACAGGTCTTTTTCTCCCACTGTCATTATGGAGGTAAATGTCGTTTCCCACTTCCCTAATCGGTCCTTGTCCTACGTCCCCTTTACGCTGTGTCTTTTTTTCTTCTCTGGTTCTCCGCTCATCTTACTTTCGTTCTCTTTTTCTAATCTTACTCTCTATCTCATCTCCTTCGCTACATATATACCACACCACACCACACCCATGCCACCACCTCTGGTTCCACACTAACATCTCCTTTGCCATTCGATGTTCCTTTCCACCATATCCTCTTTTTCTTCAACTCTCCACTCTTCCCCATTCACGTATACGCCCTCTCCCACCTCCTTTCCATTCCTCAACGCTCCACTCCTCCCCATTCTATCCTAAACCTTTCCATGCTACAGCACTCCGCCCTGTCTCTCCTCACTCATCTTTATCCACCCTTTTCGCGCCTCCACTTAACCCTCATACTCCCTTTATTTCGCACTGATGCTCCTTGGCCTTCCACCACCCTTCCCCACTCTCCCTCCCTCCCCTTTCCCTCCGTCTCCTTCCCTTCCTCTACCTACCTCTCCTCCATCTCGACAGATAACAACGACCAAGGGAAGGTAGAAAACGTTCGAGGTCTCCCTCTCTTCCTTCCACAAACTGAGGTTCCAGGTGTCCTCCGCCCTCTCCTCCTCTCAGATCCCTCAAGAACCACCCCACCCTCCTCCGTCTATCTGAGTAGTGCAGCTCTTGCCCCCGTTCGACCGAACCTTTCCATATCACTAATCTCAGTCACCATATCTATATCTTCTCTCCTGTATTTCCGTTCACTCTGGCGTTCCAGTAACTCTTTCTTCCCTGCCACTTGAAGATCTTTTCCTCCTCACTTTAGCAATATCTCGCTCATTCTCAGTTATGCACAAACAACTAGAAACCAACAGGAAGCCAAGAAAAGCCATGATGCATTATTCCTGTCTTTTTGGCATGCATATGTATATGTATCTATGGAGACAGAAAAAAATGAGGCAAAATGCGTGTCTAATGCATACAAGCATACATGCATTCAATGCAAAGCTATTCGTACTGATTTTGCATATTTCGCTTGATACACTTGCTTTTTCGACTAGCGTTGCATATTCACTGAGTGTGAATTCCGCCCTTTTTATTGTTATTTTTGTTTTGGTGTCGCTTTCCAGTCCCCTTTCTTCAGCTCTTAAATATCTGTAAATAAAAGAAAGCTGTCTACGTGTGGCCCAGTGCTTTTTTGCATTCTAGTATTCACGTTTTATGTCTGAATACATATCATATAATAAGCTATACACCAATCAATAGAATGAAGAACAGAAAACTTCGCGTAATTCATTTCTTGCGGCTTCTATTTGTTTATTGTACATGTTAAAATATTCATCGAATTACCTCTTAATCTCATATAAATAGATTGCAGATATTTATTGCTAATCTCCTATCTTGCTCACTTTTTTGTTCAGCATCAAATATTAAAGTTTTTTTCGAAAGTCCAATAGTAATATGTGTATTTACTATTGGTACTAAGAACAGCTTAATATTTAGTTCGTTTATAGCTTTTGAGATTCCAAATAATGGCTTTAAACACAGTAAAACTCGACAATAAGAGAGTGCCTATTTTTGCGCCGGGAGAGCGGCTCCTGTTGCACGTGCCTTCTGTCTCTTTCTCTCTTAGGTACTCGTGCTCACTACTATACGACCAGCGAAGAGATGCGGGAGTCACTGGAGATAAAACCTTGCAGGAGAAATGTGCAACTCCGAAGAGGAAAAGAAGATCTACGAAGAGCAGATGCTTTTGCACAAGAAAACAAAACACTATGCACTCGAGAAAGATCGAGGCAAAGACAACAAGAAACACGATTTTCCCGATTCCATCGCCAGTGCGTTTCTAGGGGCGTACGATGCGACCCTATCTGCGTCAATGGGTCCTTTGTCCGTTTCTTCCTCTGCGTCCGTCTCTTCTATTTCATCCTCCTCCTCTGTCTACTCTCTTCCTCATCCTCTACTATTTCCTCTGTGTCTATGACATCTGCACCCTCTCTTCTTCCTTCCTCCTCTTCCCGTCCTTCTTCTAGGCCCCCTTCATCTTCGGACCGCCCCTGCATTCCCAATTTGAATAGTTTGTCCCCCCTTCCCTTCGGATCCTACACTCCTGTGCAGTCTCATTTTGAGAGAAACAAAGATAGAGAAGGAGAAGCCGCACGAGAGAAAGAGAGGGAGCGGGAGAGAAAGAAGGACACTGAGAGTGAGAGGGATAGAGTGAGAGAAAGGCAACGGAAAAGGGAACAAGAGAAGGGGAGGAGTAGGGAGGGAGAGAGAGAGAGAGAGATAGAGAGAGAAAAAGAGGGGAGAGAGAGAGATGAGCGAGAGAAGGCGAGAGCAAGGGAGGGAAAGAGAGCAGAGGGAAGGACTAGAGAGGGAAGGAAAAGAGTTCAACTGCTCTGGAGGACTGTTGTTCGGCCGTGTGATAGGAGAGTACATGGACAGGGCAGAGGAGACCCACGAGGACAAGAGGAGAGAGAAAACACGCGTCCGTGGAAATATGAATGAGCACACCACGCTCAATCGCATCCACTCAATCTCGGACCAAGACCAGGGGAGTATTCATGACTCAGACATCTACAGCTGTTTGTACAGAGACATCTGCGTGGAGGAGAAGACAGACGAAGAGGGAAGCAGCAGCCTAATAGACCCTCGTCCTCTCCAGATCTCTCTCTTCTACAACCCCTCTCCCCTCTTCCCCTACTTCTTCCTCTTCTTTTCGTCTTCAGCCTCTTCCTCTCCTTCATCTTCTTCATCTTCTTCATCTTCATTTTCTTTCATCCCTCCTCTTCTTTCTTTTCTTCATCTATATCATCCGCACTATCCTCCTCTGCCTTGGCTTGCTCCCTCCCCCCTCCCCCCTTATCCACACCTAAGTCTTTTCTTCTTCCATCCCTCCTCTTTACCCTCAGTCACTCTTGCCTCCTCCTTCCTTTGCTCCTGTACCTTCTCTCTCTTCCTCCACCTCCTCCACCCCCTCTTCCTCCACCCCCTCTTCCTCCACCCCTCTTCCTCCACCCCTCTTCTTCCACTCCCTCTTCCTCTTTGTCTCTCTCTCCATCTTTCCTCTCTTCCTCCTCCTCCCTTCCTTCTTCGTCTTTCCTTCCTTCTTGCAATCTACTACTCACCCCAGAGACAAAGTGCATCAGCCACATTCTCTCCTCCTTTCTGAATCAAACACAGGGCGCACTGTTCATTTCACAATTCAGGATAATCTTTGTTCCTTTTTCGGATGTTATTTATCATGTTCCTCCCTCTTCTCCCTTTCCCCTCGCCTCTCCCTCCGCCCTTCCCTCTTCTCTTTCATCTCCTTCGTCTTCCCTCCTTCGTTCCCTCTACCTCTCCTTCTTCCTCCCCTTCTCCCTCTATCTCTCGTTCCTCCTCGTCTTCTTCATTATCCTCTTCTCCCCCTCCCCTTCTTACCCAACTCATTCCTCTGTTATTTCATCATCTCAGTCTTCCTCGTCCTCTTCCTCTTCCTCTTCCTCTTCGCCGTCTGCATCTGTTGTGGTGTCCCTGGCTCCCGCTCCTCCCCTGCCCCCATCCTCCCTCGTACCCCTCACATCTTTCCCAGACTTTAACTTCCGCCCTGCTCCTTCCTTGTCCGTTTCTTCTTCGTCTGCTTCCTTCTCTTCCTCTAACTCTCCCTCTTCTTTCTCTTCCTTCCCCTCTTCTTCCTCCCCGCCCCTCCTTCTTCCTCATCTCCCTTCCCTTCTCCATCTGCGTCTCCTTCAACTCACCCTTCGTTTTCCCCCTCCTCAGTATCCTCTTCCTCCACTTCCCCTTCCTCTCTCTCTTCTTCCTCCCCTACCTCACCTCCGTGTTTTTCTCCCTTCTCAATTTGTTTTGATTGTTACTCCAATCTCAGAAGAAAACATTCACATTTCGACTCCAACGTCTGCCCCCTCCCTCTGCCTCCTCCCCTTCTTCATCACCCTCTTCCTCTCTCCCTCCACTAGCGTTCCATTCTATTTCGTTTCCCTCTCTCTAATGTGTAGTCTTTTCTCGTCCTCTTCCTTTTTTACGGGTCTCGTTTCTCGTTCTTCTCACCCCCTACCCCTCCCTCACCCCCACTCCAACCTCCCCGATCCACACTCTGACGTTTACCCTGATATTTATGTTAAGGTCAAAATATCTACCAAAAACAAATATCACTTCTTTTCTCTCCTCAGAGAACATGAGATATTTTCTAAAATATCGTTGTCTTTTCTTCGGTCCCTGCTGAATAGGGTCATTACCCATTCATATTTCCTCTACCTGTTGAACCGAACCTCTCCTCTCTCCTTTCCTATTTCTTTTCCCCGCTACCCCCTCTCCCATTTCTTCGATTGGTTCTTCCCACTCTTCTTCCTCCTCCACCCCCCTCTCACTCTCTCTCACCCTTCCCCTCCCCTTCCTCATTTCTTTGTTACCTCTTGCTCTTCCCACTTGAACTCTAATTACTTCAAGTTTAGCCAAGCCAAGAAAATATCTTCATCCTCTAGTCAGATATCTTTTCCTTCCCCCCTACTTCACTTCCGATCCAATCTTCTTCCTCTTCTTCCTCTTCTTCCTCTTCCTCCTCTGCTTCTTCGTCTTCTTCCTCTTGCTCCCCTTTTTATGCTCCTTCCTTCTCCTCTTCACAAACCACCCCTTCTCACTCTTCCTCAGGGTCTTCCTCCTCCTCGTCCTCCTCCTCCTACTCCTCCTCCTCCTCATCCTCGACCTCCTCTTCATCTTCGTCGTTTTCTTCCTCTACATCATCTTCTGCCTCGTTTTCTTCTTCTCATGTTCCCATTTCTTTCTCTTCGTCCTCTTCCGTCTCTTCCTCTTCCCTCTCCTCGACTCCTTCTTCCCTCTCTTCTTCTCTTTCATCCTCCCACTCCCCTGCGTCATCCATCTCTTCCTTCTCCTTCTCCCCCTTTCCTTCCCCTTCATCCCCCTCCCCCTCTTCTTCTCCACCCGCCGCTTCTTCTCTTTCCTCCCCCTCCCACTCCTCCTATTCCTCTTCCCTCTCTTCATCCTTTTCATCTCTACCATTCCCCTTCTCCCCCTCCCTCCCTTGTCTCCCTCCGTTCCTTCTACATGGCTTCAATGCGTAATGTCTGATCCTTCTTCCTCTTTTTCTCCTCCTCCCTCTTCCCCACTATCTTCCTCCGCCCCCTCCCCCCATTCCTTCTTGTACGCTTTGCTGCTATCTCTTCCTCCCTCCTTCCGCTCCTCTCTCGCCCCTCTCTTTTTCCACTGGGTCGCGATGAACAATGATCAAGACATCTGCTCACTCTCCCTCTTCCTTGCCTCCCTCTCTTCCCCCCTTACCTCTCTCTCTCGTTTCTCCTTCTCATGCCTCCCCATCTCCTTCTCCTTCTCCCTTTCCTTTCCCTACTCAGTCTTCTGTTTCCTCATCTTTCTCTCCATTTGTTTCGTCTTCTTCCTCTTCTTCCTCTTCTTCTTCTTCCTCTTCTTCCTCTTCTTCCTCTTCTATATCCTCATCGTCCTCTTCATCTTCCGTTTCACCCTCCTTCTCCTCTGCCCCATCCTTCTCTTCCTATGCTGTTGTGCATTCATATTTCCACAATGAAAAGGCTGGAGAGGGGGAGAAGAACAAAGAAAAAGAAGGAGAAGGAGCGGAGGGAAGGCAGAGGTGGGAGGAGTGGGAGAAGACAGAATAGGGAGAGAGGGAGAGAAACATTGCTCGAAAGGGGAAGAAGAGGAGGGGAGAATAGAGGGTATCACTAGTGGGGAAGGAGAGAGAGAGGGGGAAAGGAGAGTGGGGGAGGGGGAGAAGAAGGGCGGGAAGGGAAGGAAGGGGTCCGAAGAGGAAGGAGGTATACATCAGTCCTTAGAAGAGGATAGGGAAAGGGAAGATGGAGACTGTGGAGAATGTGCAATGGTTTTTCCAATCTGCGAAGATGTTTTTCGTGAGAGGAGGAGTCTCTTTTCATTTCCCAAGCGTCAGAGTTCGACGATTGCGGATTCCAGGAGAGGGAAGAGGAAGGGGAAGGGGAAGGGGAAGGGGAAGGGAAGGGGAAGAAGAGGAAGGGGAAGGAGAAGGGAAAAGGGAGGGGAAGGGAGAAGGGAAGAGAAGGAAATACGAGGAGAAGGAGGAGAGGGGGACGAAGGGAAACTATACAAGTTATACAAAAACTGAGGAGGAGAAGAAGGAAGAGGAAAAGAAGGAGGAAAAGGAACGAAAGAGAGAGAAGAAAGAGGCAGAGAAAGAAAGAGCAGGGAGGAAGAGTGAGGAGGAAGAGGCCGACGTTGAATGCAGTAGAGAAAAAGAAAAAGGGAGGGAAGAGAGAGGAAAGGAGAGAAGGATAGTTATGGGGGAGAAGGAGAGAGGGAGAGGGAGGAGAGAGAAAGAGAGAGGAAAATAAAGAGGAGGATAATGAGGGAGTAGGGAAAGAGGGGACAGAGGAGGGGGAGGAGAGAGAAGGAGAAGAAGAGAGAAAGGGGCGAGAGAGAGTAGAGAGGAGAGAGAGGGAGAGGAGAGAGAGGGACAGAGAGAGAGAGATGAAGAGAGTGAAGAGTGAGAGAGATGACAGTGATAGGGACAGGGATGGGGTAGGAGCAGGAGGGAGAGGGAGCAGCGGGGTGGAGGAGAGAAAGGAGGACATAGAAGGAGAAGTAGGATGTGTTGAGGATGAGGGGGTCGATGCGGGCAGATGGAAGAGAGAAGAGGAGGAAAGGGAGAGAGGGGCAGGAGGGGAAGGAGAGGAAGGAGAGGAAGGAGAGGGAGGAGAGGGGAGGCAGGGGGAGAGAGAAGAAGAGAGAGATACTGCTAAGTGTGAAAAGAACAGGAAAAGAAAAGACGAAGAAGAGAGGGGGATGGAAGAAAGAGAGAAAGGTGGGGAAGGGAAGGAAGAGAGAGGGAAGGGAGAGGGAAGGGAGGGAGAGGGAGGGGGAGGGAGGGAGAAGAAGATGAAAAAGAGAAGGGTGAGAGAACGAAAGACGATTTAGTCCCCTTCCCCTCTTTATCTTCTTCTGTGTCTTCGTCCCTCTCTTCCTCATCTTCCGCCCCTTCCTCCTCGCCCTCTTCTTCTTCTTCCTCTTCTTCTTCTTCCTCTTCTTCCTCTTCTTCCTCTTCTTCCTCTTCTTCCTCTTCTTCCTCTTCTTCCTCTTCTTCCTCTTCTTCCTCTTCTTCCTCTTCTTCCTCTTCTTCCTCTTCTTCCTCTTCTTCCTCTTCTTCCTCTTCTTCCTCTTCTTCCTCTTCTTCCTCTTCTTCCTCTTCTTCCTCTTCTTCCTCTTCTTCCTGCTCCTATTCTTCTACTCTGCCCAACCACATCCCTCTTGGCGTACGTATAGTGGTACCTTCCCTTCCCCTTCCCTTCCCCTTCTGCGTTGTCCTCTAGCTCCCCTGCGACCCCTCCCTCTGCCCCGGCCACTCCTCCCTTCCCCTCTTCTATCTTGGGGTTGTTGGTGTCACAGAATAAAGCACAGGAGAGGAAGGAAAGAGAGAGGAGGGAGAGGGAGGGAGGGAGAGGGAGGGAGGGAGAATGAGAGGGAAAGAGAGATAGGGAAGAAAAAGAGAGGAAGATAGAGGAGAGGGCGAGAAGGGAGGGGGAGGGGGAAGGAGAGGGGGAAAGAAGGGTGGCAGGTGAGGAGAAGAAAAAAGAGAAGAGCAAGGGTGAGGGCGAGGAGAAAGGCGATGAAAGGGAGAAGAGGAGAAGAGGGAAAGGAGGGAGAGGAGGGAGAGGAGGGAGAAGAGAGGGCAAGGAGAGAGTGAGGATGCTTTGTGTTCGAAGACCAGATATCGTTCTTCGTCTTCATTTTTCTTTCCCCTCCCTCCCTCCTCTCCCTCCTCTTCCCATCCACCTCCCTCTCCTTCGCCACGATCCCACCGGTCTTCGTCATCGATTTCCCTTTTCCCCTCCCACTCTTCCTCTTCGAACTCATCTCTCTCCTTCACCTCTCCATCTATGATACCCTCTTCTTCGTCCTCATCTCCTCCCCACTCCTCTTCCCCCTCTTCCTCTTCTTCCTCATCTTCCTCCTCCTCCTCCTCTTCATCCTCTTCCTCCTCCTCCTCTTCCTCCTCTTCCTCCTCTTCCTCTTCCTCATCTTCTTTCTCTCCCCCCATCTCCAATCCTCGTCCCTCTGTTTCCCTCTCACTCTTCTCGATCACTAACATCCACCTCCTCTCTTTTACCTTCTCCCTCTCCCTCCTCCTCCCTCCCCCTCTTCTTCCCCTCTCTCTCCCTCTCCCTCTCTCTTCCCACCTCATCTTTCTTCACACTCCTCTTTTGAACCGTTCTCTTCATCTTCTGCCTGCGTCTCTCTCCCTTCCTCATCCTCTGTCGTTCATTCTTCTTCTTCCTCCTCCACCGATCTCCCTCTTTGTTCCTCATCCCCTTCCTCTTCCCCTCCCGCCTCTTCTTCCCCTCCTCCTCTACTCCTTCCTCTTCTGCTTCGACTTTTTCTTCCTCTGTTCTTATTTCCCGTAAGGATACAATTGAAAAAACAAGAAATGAGGGTGGAGAGAGAGAGGGAGATGGAGATGGAGAGGGGGAGGGGGAGGGGAGGAGGAAGGAAGGAAAAGGGAGAGAGAGAAGTAGAAGGGAGACAGAGTGAAGGGGTAGAGGAAAAGGAAAGGACGAAAGAGATGAACACTCGAGAGAAGAGAGGAAGGGGGTAGAGGGGGACATAGAGAAAAACAAGCAGGGAAAGGAGGGGAAAGAGAAAGAGAGGGAAATTACACGAAGGAAGGGACATAACGGAGCAGAACGAAAGCGGAGAGATCCAGGAGGGGAGGTAGCAGCAAAGGACGGAAAGGAAGGAAGGGAAGGAGAAGAAGGAGAAGGAGAAGGAGAAGGAAGAGAACGCAGGGGGACTACGAAAAGGAAGAAGAGAATAAGGAGTCGGCGAAGAGAGGGCGAAAGGGAGAGGGAAGGAAGAGAAAGCGGATAGAGAGAATGGGAAAGAAACAAGAAAGGAAAGACACAAGGGGTGGAGAAGGCCAAAGGAGAAAAATGAGAAACATCATCACAATCCTAGCTCTTCTCCTCTTTCCTCTTCTCTTTCCTCCCCTTTCCTTTCTCCCTTCTCCTTCTTCTTTGTCTTCTCTTCCTCTTTCTTCTCTTTCTCCTTCTCTTTCCTCCTCTCCCCGCTCGCCTTCCCCTCCTCCTTCCCATTCGCCTTCTTCCCTCCCCCTCCCCTTCCTCTCCAGTGATATCGTCTCCTTCCACTTCATTTCCGCCTTCTCTCTCTTCTTCCTCACCTCTCTCTTCCCTCCTTCCTCCCTATCCTCTTCTCCTTCTTCTTCTCTTTGTTCTTCCCCTGCGTCCTCCCTCTCCTCCTTCTCCTCCTCCCTCTCCTCCTCCTCCTCCTCCTCTCCTCCTCCTCCTCCTCTCTTCCTCGGTGCCTTCTCCTCTTTCCTCCTTCCCTTTCTCACGTCTCCCCCTTGCTCCTCCTCTCATCCTCCTCCCTCTTCTCCTCCTCCTCTCTTCCCCTTCCCTCTCCTCCTCCTACTCCTCCCTGATTCTCTCGCACATGAGAAATAAAAGAGAGTTTTCTCTCTTCTCTCCTCCACTCCACCCCCATTCTGATTGCGCCCTCCTCCCTTTGCCTTTGTCGACCACTCCTTCTCCTTCCTCCTTCTCTCCCTCTTTCTCCTTCCTTTCTCAATTCGAAGCTTTCAGGAACAGAGAGAAAGAGAAGAACACAAAGAAGAAGGAAAAACTATAAAAGAGGGGAGGAGAGGAGAGAGGAAGAGTACGAGGGGGCTGAAGGGAGGAAGGAGAGAAAGGAGGAAAGAGGGAGAAGGACGAGAAGGAAAAACAAGAAGGAGAGGAAAAAGAGGATGGGCGGAAGAAAGATGAGGCGACGAAGGGAAAGGAAGGGAAAGAGAAGGAAGAAGAGACAGTAAGCAAACTCAAAGGAAAGAGAGAAGAGGAGGGGAAGGGAGAGAAAGAGAGAGAGGAGGGAGAGGAAAATGAGAGAAGGGGAGGGGAAAGAGAGAGGGAAAGACAAGGGAGTGAGGGTGAAGGGAAAGAAGAGAAGAGGAGAAGAAGAGGAGGAAGGAGAAAAGGGAGAGAAGAAGGTGTCATTTGCTCTTGTTCCCTCGTTTTCTTCCACTCCTCTAGCTTCCTTTTCTGCCTCGCCATCTTCCCTCCCCTCCTTTTCTTCCCTTTCCACCTCTTCCGCCCCCTCTTCCTCCTTCTCTTATGCATCCTTAACCCCTCTCTCTTCATTCCCACTCCGTTCTGCCCTGCTTGCCCTCCCTCTTCCCCTCCTTCCCCTCCTTCCCCTCCCTCCCCCCACTTCCCCCCTCCCTCCTCCCTTTCCTCTTCTCCTCTTCTCTCCAACCATTTGCTAGTCATCGTTGCTCCCCCGTCTCTTTCTCATTCGCATAGTCTTGCCTCATCGCCCTCTCTTTCTCCCTCTTCCTCCTCTTCTTCCTCACAACTCCTCTTCTTAATCCCCAGTCTCCTCTCCTTCTTCTTCCCTCTCGTCCACCTTTTCTCCCTCTCCCTTTCAATCTCTCCAATCCTCCGCTTCCTTTTCTCCGTTCCTTTCTCGCCAAATCACACCTTCAAGAGACATTGTTTCCAACCCAGATGTTTCTACACCTGAAAAAGAAAGTGTATCTATCATTGTGAATAGACCTCTGGCTCTTCTAGGCGATTCCCTCTTCTCAATTTGATTGATCCTTCTTCTCCAGACATTTCCTCTCCTGTTTCATTTCGTTTCCAATCTCAATTTGATGGGAACGCACTCCCTTCTCTTCTGTCCCAAGGCTCTCACTCCTCTTCCTCTTTTTCATCCTCATCCTCTTCACCCTTCTCCTTCTCATCCTCCTCATCCTCCTCCTCATCCTCCTCCTCCTCCTCCTCACATTCACCTGTATCCTATCCTTCGCCCTCTGCCCTGCTCACACCGCCATCCTCTTCACCCTCCTCTTCTCACTCCTCATTCTCCTCTTCTTTATCCCCCTCATCTTCTATGACTTTCCTTAAGCCGTCTTCCTCCGTATCTTCCGCTTCATCTTCTTCATCTTCTTTTTCATCTTCTTCATCTTCTTCATCTCCTTCTCCATCTTCTTCTCCATCTTCTTCTCCATCTCCTTCTCCATCTTCTTCATCCTCATCAACTTCTCGTTCGTCGTCTTCCCGTTTGCATGCGAAGGAGAGGAAATATGATGGATCATTCGCCCCCACAGCTGGCTCTGCTGTGGTTTTTGCGCAGACGAACTCGAACACTCTCGCACTCCCTCGTTCCTCTTCCTCTTTCTCTTCTCCACATCAACGAACTGAGACTCACACAATCACTCATATTTCCAATCCCTCCTCTTCACCCTATATGTCTAACTCGCCTCCTTTTCGTTTTCTCCATCGTTTTCTTTCTCTTCGTCAAACCCCTTCTCGGACCCAGCTATGGGAAATACGAGTGATCACCCACCGAAACCGGTAGTAGAGGCAGGTGCAAGTGGAGTTAGACGAGGAGGAAGGGAAAGAGGGATGGAGAAAGGGTCGGGCGAGAGTGGGAGAGGTTGCGGAAGAAGGAAACAGGGAGGTGTGCGCTCAAAGAAGACAGGGGGGGGAAGAAGGAGAAAAAGGGGGAAGAGAGAGAGGGGGTGAAGGAGTGGGAGGGCGGGGGTAGAGGGAGGATGGGGTCACCGAAGGAAGGGGCACCAATCGAGAAGGATTGCCATGAAATCAGGATATGAGGGACAGGCTGGGCATGTAAGCGGGGGAAGGGCTCTGGACATAAGAGGAAGGAGAAGACACTGCACACACAGAGCCAGGAACACGTAAGGAGTCCTCATAGCATTCTATCGATGATGGAGGAAACTAACGGGCTCAAGAGGAAAATAAACCATTCCTCTCTTTCTTCCTCCTCCTCATCCTCCCCCTCCCTTTATCCCACTTCTCTCATTCCTCCGCCTCTAGCGTTGCCTTTTCGTCACCTTCTCCCCCTGCTTCTACGCCATCAGTCTCGTCCTCCTTCTCACCCTCCCAATTCATTTCGAACTCCTCTCCATTTAACGACAAGTAGATCGTAGTGATGTTCTAAGTCCCTCTCACTCCGCCCAGTCCGTGCAGTCCTAGTCCTCTTGCTCCTGCTGCTTTCTCTCCCATCTTTGATTGCCCTATATTTGTGTGTTTTTTTGTCTCCTCTTCGCTTTTCTTCCTTCTATTGTCTATCCCTTCGTTTGTTTCATTTCCGTTCCTCTTTGATAGTTTGTTAGTCTTTCCTGCCTCCCGCCTTGCCTCCTCCTTCCTCCTCCTCCTCCTTACTATTATTCTCTACCTGTTTTGTGTTTCACTATGTATATAGCGGATGCCCGTCGTTCATGTGCCTCAACGCTTTCCAATTTTTGTTTATTTAATTATTTATCTATTTATGTTTTATGGTTATTCTGCCTATGTTATCTCCTAGGTTACTCGTTCTCGTTTATTATACATTTTATACAGACACAATTATCGTGTCTATTATTTCCATTACTGCTATATTATTACTATACTGTCCCCTCCTACTTCATGATAATAATATAATCTTTAGATTCCTTATTTGTCCTACATTTGCTTATTCATGTTTAATTATTTCATTATAACTCTTTCGTGAGCATGCATACACATGTGCATATGCTTCTATTTGTTCTTTTCTGTTTCCGTTAGATTTTCATCTCGTTATGCTTGGTTAAAACTTGAAATAGAAATCGAAAGTCTGAACATCTCTTGTTCCTTTTTCGTAGCAATATCGTCCTCCTATGTATGTTTCACGATAACTCTTGGAATCCATCTTTGAAATTATATAGTTTTTATTCCGTTTAGTATATATACTGTTCATATGCTCATACATACATCTCTTCATCAGCATTTCTTTTTCTATCCATAGCTTTTAGTACCCCCACATACATTAGTCGCATGCGCTTGCATCTTTTTAATACCTCTGTATGCACATGTAGTATATATTCAACTGCACAGAAGGCACATTGTTGTTCGTGTTGGCCCCGCTCCGTTTGCCGCATCTGCTATCTATGCATCTATGTATTTAAGTATGCTTGCAACGTTTGCATTGTTTGCTTGCCTATGCTTTCTATAGGCGCCACTATTAAAGTGAATTTTCAAATACTACATATCCTTAACATGATTGCGCACATTTCTTATGCATGCCGTACAATGTACTGCTGTCATTTAGTAGTGTGAAACTCATTGTTAACTGGCGTCTGCAGTTGTACAGAATATTTGCAAGTGCGATCCAGACAAAATGAGCAATTTTTTTTTTTCTTTTTAATCGCATTTATCTATACCAAAAACAGCAAAACAAACCCGCCCCAAGAACGTCTCTGTGCAATGCTCCCCAAAACAAATAACGATTACATACAGCCTAGACAGACCCAGAAACAAAAGAATAAAATACAACAACCCAACGAAGATTAGGTTAGAAGTCAAGGTGACGTTCTAGAATAAGGAAAGTGACCTCAAACAACTTAACGTGAAACTAGACAAGTCAGAGTAACACATCTGAACTGGAATGTTCATTCAGTGAAGCATAGGATTGACTGGTCAAGGAATTCCAATGAATAGCTCTGCCCCTGAAGTCATTACAGCCAGAATAGTCTAGCAAGGTATTATTTTAGGTAAGTAGGTTCGGATACTCAACTCAGCGAGCAGTTGACTATACAGAAAGCAGAGGAAATATACAACGTTATGTACGTGCATAGAATGACGTTAATAAGATAACAGTTGTTTGTCACTCATCAAGTTATTTTTTGAAACCTTTGTTTTTTACTATAACGATAAACAACAAACGCGTGTATGGCAATCAGTGCACACACACACAAGCAAGTAAAAACACTTGTGGGAAAAAATGCTGTTAGATAACAAATTCAAGATACATTGGGCATTAGGCATATACATTTGGAACTAAACCAGGGGGCACAAGCACGCACAGAAAACAGAAAAGAGGATTGAAGAAGGAGGAACGGTGGTTGCTTCTTAGGCAATGGATTGGAGTCCGTGGATGAGGAGGTCGGTAGTTGATGGGGGCAGAGAAATCGGTTCTCTTGAACTCCGAGTTGGAGAGGAGTGAGTAGCTCGATTTGAATCCTTCGCCTCTCGACCTCCAGAGTCTCCACCACCAAAGAGAATGCCAGAGGAGGCATTGGGATCCTTCTTGAAGTCTACGTTGTTGTTCTTCAAGTGAGTGGTGAGCGAGATGTTGAGGTGGAGAATGGGGATGAGGGAAGAGGAGGGAGCAAGCAGAGGAGTAAACAAGGGAGCGAGATTGGATGTGGAGAGAAGGGGGTACAAGCGAAGGGACACTCAACAGCCACAACTGTGAAGATAAAAATATAGAATATCGGGAATTATCGCAATGTGAGCGATGGATCAAAATAACATAAGGATCACGTTAGTACATCGTATTATGATAGGATATAACATATCAAACGCCAAAAATCAAAGCCCAACAAAAAACACGAATAAACAGGCAAAGAACAGAACAAAATATGCATAGTCATTGCTTTTTCTGGACAAGCAATGAGGGTGAGGGGAGCAGAAGTGACCAGTCGGACAAATGACTAACCTTCTTATCACTGGGCTGAGAAATGGTGGGGATAACGGAGGCGAAGACCTGGCTGAAAAGGATCTCGATGAAGGTGGTCTTTCCCTGAGAGATTTGGTCTTGGGAAATCTTTTCTAGCGCAGAAACCAGCAAGGAGGGGGAATGGTAGCACACAATGAGGCAGGAGAAGGAGAAGATAGATCTCTTGATGGAGAAGGAAGACCTGGCGTTGATACGGGAGAGAAGCAGACGAAGCACCGAGGGGAGGTAGGTCTCAATTGATCTGGGAAAGCAGACAGACACATCGATGAGAGAGCGCACAAATATAATAAAGACATCGAATAAGACAGAAGAAGGTATAATTTAAAAAAAAACCATGAATGAATGCTTGAGACATAGAGTATAGGGCAATTAACAACATGAGATACATGTATACATCGGAAACAGAGTTAGGGAGAGAGGGAGAGTGACCCAAAAAGAATACGTACTCGATGGGAATCCTTGTGAAAATAGCGGAGATGAGATCGTTGGCGTAGATGTCAAGCTTAGGCTTGGTGTTGATCTTCTGGAAAATACCCAGCATTCCCTGGATGTCAGACTTAGTCAATGAACTGAAGGGAACACGAACACAAAGAGAGAGAAGAGCAAGTAAGAAAGAACGAGGCAGGAAACTACGACGAACCAACAAGCCGCAACACTGATGTGCACGAATCAAAAACAATAAGCAAATAAACATGCATGCAAAGGACAGAGAGAGGTGGGAGAGACTTACGTGTGGACGTCGTGCTGAATATAGTCGATGAGGAATCTCACCATGGGAATGAAATTTCCCTCATCCGCCCAAGAAGAAGGCAGCAGTAGCGAGGGGAACAAGGAGGCGTACTTATCATCAGAGAGAAGCTCTGTTCTCCAGCAATTGGCAGAAGATCTGGGGAAGAGGAGGTGTGTCAAAACAAAAAGATGAACACACACACATACATCAACATTCGCAGGTGGATATAAGTCAGTTCGATTGGATAGTGTTTATGAAACGTATGGAAAAGGAAAACAGGCAGAAGATGCACGAGGACGACAAACAAGGGTAGGATAAGGGAGGAGTACCTGGTAGATGTAGGGCTTAAATTCGACGCAGGCATCAGTGGCAAGGATATTCGTGAAGATAGGGAAAAGGAAGTCCTCGTAAGAAGCAACGACATCGGGCTTCACTTGAGAGTAATCCTTCTCCCTTACTTTGCTTAGCAGGTAGTTGCTGGAGTTGTCGCTGTTAGAGTCTCCATTTACAGTCTTTATTTCGGAGGAGATGGAGGTGGGGGGAGGGGAGGCCTCCTTCGTCTTGGAGGTGTGTTTGATGCAGCACGCAATCATTTCGAACATGAGGTAGTTGAAGGTGGGGTTGTGGGGGTTTGAGGAGATCAGAGAGAGGATGTCCACAATCGAGGGCAACACAACCGAGATGATCGAGCTCACTTTGTCCGACGCAACTGAGAGAAGAGACAACACAGAGCAGAGCGATGTACTCATTCTGGAAGACCTCGTCTTTCTTGATGATCAAAAACAGCGCAGGCACCACCACTTCATACACAGAGTCCACAAGGTTCTTCACTGTCGCCTCTTTCTCTGCCAATGCGGCGGGAGAAGAAGAGGCGATGGTGAGGAAGAAGAGGCGCTGATCTTCTTCTCAGTCTCCACAAGCAGAATGAAGAGGTGGAGGACGTATGCAGAGTAGCACACAAGAAGGGGAGAAGAAGAGGCGAGGTGCTTGACACAGATTGAGAAGATCTGGGGGTAGAAGGATGAGGGAATGTGGGACCTGAACTCAGAGAGGAAGTGGAAGCATTCAAAGCGAAGCAGGGGGTACGAGTCTACGTCATCTCTATCGGTCAGAATGCCAGGGAGGATGGACGAAAACGAAGGCTGTAGGAAGGAGAGGGGGAGGAGAGGGAGAGGAGAAAGGGGTTGGTAAAAAGAAGAGAGAAACAAAACCAAAGAATAAAAATATATGGTCAGGGTTAGAATAAGAATAAATAAAAAGGAAAATGAGTCAAGACTAGGGAAACACAACCGGAACAAAAAAAATACACAGAGGAGAATGAAATATGATATGAGAGGGGAAGAGACTTACATTGGGAGAAGGTAGTTGGGTTTCCAGCTCAGGAATGATTTGGTTGAGGAAGAACTCTCCAACGTTGACGAGGGGTGGAGGATCAGCGCTCCTCTTCCTCTGCTTCCTCCCCTCGACGCCACAGAAGAAAACAAAAGATCGCCTTCTCCTTCAGCATCCACTCCGAAGAAGAGGCCGAGGCCTTGGCGACGGAGTAGGTCTCCAACATGGTCTTAATGTGCCCCAACACACAAGACAATGTCTCTTCTTCGAGAGAAGAGGACAAAGAGAATAGCAGCTGGGAGATGGAGTGGCGGATGTTTCCCTTTCCTCCTCCCTCAACTTGCAAACTGAGGAAGGTCGAGATGTCCTCAGACTCAGACTCAAAGTACTGCAGAGGGATGGAGATGTGGGGAAGTACTACCTTCTCTATGATAGTCTGCGTATTCCATCAAATGCAAAGACAGGGGGAAGACATGTTATAGACATAGAGAAAACATTAATCAAGCAAGAGGAATGGATAGGGGTGCAATCTAACAAGCAAAAGGAACAAGAAGAGGTAAACATATGCAAAGAAGAGATAGTCAAAATAAAGACAACGCAGGCAAGGTAAAGACAGAGACAGGCGTGACGAAGTGGTCAGAGTGCGTACGTTGACTTTGTTTTGGAAGAGATGCTTATTCCAGGTCTTGGAGGACAAGATCGAGATGAAATCGATCGCAGCGACAGTGAGGAGAGAGAAACGAGGAAGAGGGGGCAGGAGCAGGAGGGACTGGTACGCAGAGTCTAAGAAGTCGGCAGCAAAGGTCTCAAAGTCTCCCTCGTATCTCGAGGACATGAGTTGAAGGAACTGAACGGCAGATGATCTGGTCTTCTCCTCCTCAGTCTCCTGGGTCAGGAAAGAGGGAGGGGATAGAGAGGGTTCGGTCGCAGAGAAGGAGGAGAGGCTGGATGAAGAGGCCAGAGCGGGAATGGAAGAGAAGGAGACGATCTCCTTGAGGAATTGCATCCAGGAGGGGAGAATGTCCACCAACTGCTGAGGCAGCTGGATCGACACCAAAGAGTACACAATCTCCGTCACCAACCCGACGCAGGCGAATGCCTCCTCCTTAGCCTTATCCCTCGCTTTCTCCTGTTCTCTTTGCTCAGGGGTTTGGCTGTAAGAAAAGGAAGCTTCGTCTCCCTCGTTCACCCTCATCACGTCCCCTAACTCATTCATTTTCCCAATCAGAGACACCTCCGCGAGGGCCTTTGCCTCCTCTTTACCCCTCTCGAGGCAGAACCTTCCGAATTCAGCCAACTTACCGACTGCCTCGGCGTTGATCTGGACAAGTTGAAGCCTGATCTCCTCACAGTCCATTTCTGTGCGGAAAGGGAAACAAATCGTGTGCAAGGTCTCCAAAATAGACCTTCCCCTTCCTAAGTCATTGTCCAGTCCGGAAATCAACTCAGAGACAGGGGTGTCCCAGTGGTGGGGGAAGTCAGCGTGGCTGCAGGTATGTGGGATTACGTTAAAAAAAAAAAAAAAAAAAAAGATAAGAGAAAAATTTCATGAGCACGGAGCAAGACACAGTTAGAATACACGAACAAAGATGTACATGGCAATACTTTGCAAAATCACGCAAATGCTCCAAGTGTATACCTGATAATTCCTACAGCGTGCTGGAACTGGGCTCTGATTAGTTTGGTAGAACCAAGAAGGAACTTGATTATGTATTCCTAATGATGTTCCTGTCCTCCAAGGGGATCAAGTCCTGCTCTTCGTCGTCAGGAACCCAATAGTCCATAACAAAGTTCTTAAATGCGATCGCAGCCTGAAGGCGAACATTCTCATCCACAGTGGCATTCTGAATAATGTTGAGAAGAGTAAGAGGGTACTTAGCATTCTTCTCCTGTCTTTTCACTTCCTCAGTTGCAGCTGACAGAGCAGAGGGCTCTCCAGAGCACAGGCAGCGGAAAACTCCCAACAAAGTGTCTTCCTGAGAAAGGAAAATATGTACATATGTTTATGGATAATGTTATAGTAAAGCTTGCCGTAAAAAATGCAAAGCATACACCTCCCAACTAGAAGCTCCAGAACAGTTGTAATTCTGTGAAAACTCATCCACAAGCAAATAGCTTAACTTTATAACTAAAACATATAAATAGTGCTTACCATTTTGGACAAAATGAAGTTATACTATATGGTTATTATTTTTCACGCAATAAGGAGTAAATAGAAAGGATAGAAAATGACTAGATGTTAGCGTCAGAAGGAAAATCACCAATTTTTTTTCACATGGAGTAATAAAGGAAGAATCTAGTGATTTTTGCATGCATCCAAGTGTTCTGAAAGATAAGCTTGCAGATATATGGAGATGCAGCCATTGTAGCGTATTCAAAACAGTATATTGCGCATCTGCATTTGAAACTCGATAGTGATATTTTACAGAGTGTCCGTATTTTATTCATAATATATATATATCTTAACGGATCAATGTTCAACAATGGAAATAGAAAAATACGAGCCTATTTGTCATATATATACTTCAGTAGTATATATATGATCTTGTTCATGTGTTTTTTTTTTGTACAATACTGCATTTTGTTTGTTTCTTATTCAGTGCCTTTTAATTTCACGAAAGGAAAAGAATGATGCATCTAGAAAAGAATTTTTTACTCATCAAAAACAAAAGCCAAACCGCTGAATACTATAGAATAAATATATTGGCCAGTGTGCGATAAAATAAAGTTTGTTAAGCATTAAAAAGAAATAATAATAACCGTCACGAACGTAGTATTACATTACATAGAACTTAGTTTGCGTTTTCCGTTTTGTTGCACCACAATCCACTGACAACTTCCTCACTATTCTTGAGCATCTCTTCCAGCTGCAAAACCCTTGAAGAAAGAGATTTCTCACGTAGCTCAGCACTCTCCGCTCTCTCTCTCCACTTCTTGACTTCCTTGGTTCCCTCCCTCTCCTTCTCCTCTCTCCTTCTCCTTCTCCCTCGCTCTGCGCACCTTCGCCTCCAATTCCTCCGCAGTCTTCTTCATTTGCCTGAGTATAAGGGAGAGGTCATCTTCAGAAGAGACTGAAGAAAATACGTTAGAGAAGGAGGATGATGAATTAGATGATGAGACAGAAGGGGAAGACGAGGGGGAAGGAGGGATGGAAGGGGAAGAGTAAGTGAGAGGATGGAGTGGGGGAAGGGGCAGCGACTGGAAGCTAGATCTTCTGGAAGAGGAAGAGGACGAGGATGAGGAGGATGTATGGGGGAGTGAGTGAGTCTGACGTCAGGAGCATTGGGCTTCTCCGAGGGAAACAAGAGGGACGAGGCGGAGGGGGAAGGAAGTAGGTACGAAGATGGAGAGGGGGGAGAGGGGGAAGGGAGAGGACAAGGCAGGAGGAAGCGATGAGGCCGAAGACACCGTAATGGAGGGAGAGGAGGGACCGGATGTCTCTTGGTCGGGAATAAGGGCGATGATTCGGATGAAGAGTTGTCTCAGGTCGGAAAAGGACGAGAGGGATTGTGTCAATTTCAAATTGAGAAGAGATGCCTCCTTCCTCTCTCGCTCTCTCTCGTCTTCCCTCTTCTTCCTCTCCGCAGCGATCTGTTGCTCAAGAAGAGATATTTTGTCCTCGAGGGACTGTGTAGATATTTTGGAGGAGTCCAGGTTGGAGAGGAGGTCCCAGTGCCCCACTCGTATCCTCTCGCTCTCTTCCCTCTCCCGCGCCCATTCCCGCCTCTCCCTTTCCCTCTCGCGCACCCACTCGTCCCTTTCCCTCTCCCTCTCTGCCTCTCTCTGCTCTGAGATGGCTCTCACCTCTCTCACCTCTGCTTCTAACATAAACACCTTCTTCTTCCTCTCCTCCTCCTCCCCCTTTCGTTCTTCTTCTTCTTCTTCCCGCCTTTTATCCTTCTCTCTTCCTAGCCTCTTCCTCCTCTCTCTTTCTCTCCCTCTTCTCGAAACGAGCGATCTCTTCCTCCAGCCTCCCCCTCTCCTCCGCTTCCTCCTCTCTTTCCTTCTCCAACTCCGACAACTCCTTCCTCAGCACTTCAAGTTCCTCCTTTTTCACTCCCGCTGAAAACTGCATTTCAACCACATACTTCTTCAACTCTTCCAGCTGAGTCTGTCTCTTCTCCTCTTCTTCGTCCCTCTCCTTCTCTCTCTTCCTCATCTTTTCGCATTCTTCCTCTGTTCTCATCAGCTTTTGGAACATTTCCTCTTCCCCTCCTCCTTCTCCTTCCCCTTCGTTTTCTTCTCCCTTCTCTCCATTCTTTACCTTCAGTTTCCGAAGTGTTGCATTCAAGTTGAGAATCTGAAGAGAGAGGCGTTTGTTCTCTTGTTCAAATTGAGACAACTGGGAGCGGACGAAACAGAGCTCTTGTGAGAGACACTCTGTCTCCTCCCTCAACCCCTCCTGCTCCGTCCTCCCTCGCTGTTCGTCTTCCTGCCTCTCGCTCTCCCTCTTCCTCAACTTCAGTCAGTTCGAGGAGGAAGCGGTCCCTCTCCTCCTCCACCTTCTTCTTCTCCCTTCTCCTGCGTTCGTCATCCTCGACCCTGTCCCTCCTCTTGTCCTCCTCCTCCCTTCTCCTCCTCTCCTCCTCCCTCTCCTCCCTCTCCCTCCTCAACTCCTCGTTCATCCTCGAGATCTCCACTGCTGCTTCCTCTATTTTGTTTTTCATCTCAGCAACCAAAGCCTCGTCTTGTTTCCTTGCCGCCTCCTTCTCCTCATACTTCCTCATTTTCTCCCTCTCCTCATCTTGCTCTCTCCTCCTGTCCTCCCTCTCCTCCTCCTCTCCTCTTGTAGTTGCCTTACTTTCTCCTCCAGATTCTTCACCTCGAACTCCAATGCCCTACAGTCCTCTTCTGCCATGTCCAGCTGATCACGCAGATCTCCCTCCCTTCCCCCTCCCCTCTCTCTCCTTCCCCTTTTCGCGCCCATTTCCTGTGCTTCCCCTCCCCACCTTCCCCCATCCTCATCTGCTCCCATGTCCTCCCCACCCTCTTCTCCCTTTCTTCCGCTTGCGGTCCTTCCTTCTTGTCTCTTCTTCAAGCTGTGAATCCTCAGTACTAGGGCCTTCCTCCTCTCCTCACCCTCCCTCCTTTCCCTCTCCCCTCCTCTCTCGCCTGCACCTCTTGTGCCCTTGCCCTCTCCACCTCCCTCCTCGCCTCTTCCTCCCTCCTCTTTAGGCGTTCATTCTCTTCTCCCTTCCCCTTCACCTGCATCATCAAGTCAGCAATCTGCCTCCCGCTCTCCTCCTTCTCCCTCTCCCATGCCTCCCTCTCCCTCTTCACCTCTTCCTCTCGCTGCTCGTCCTCCACCCTCCTCTGTTCGTCTTCCTCCTCTCTCCTCCTTCTCTCCTCCTCTTCCTCCCTCATCTTCTGCAGTAGTACTTGTAGTGTGATTTGCCCCTCTTCTCACTCCCCTGGCGTAGTCTCGATCTAGTGCAGGGTGGATAGGGTACCCCTTGATCTGGTGATCGAGGACGGCGTTCGTTACGTCATCTCTAGTGATGTTCACCTCCATCTCCAGGTCTAGCACTTGCATCATCAGATTTGCTACCTCGGCGTCTTTCTCCTTTTCTTTCTCGCGTAGCTTGTACGTCATGATAGTCTCTATGTTGTCCATCTTCTCTTCCAGGTAAAACTCAGTCCTCTTCATCGTATCCCACACCTCCTTCCTCACCCTCACCCTTCCCTCTTCGTCCTCCTCAACCTCCTCATTCGCATACTTTGCTCTCAAATATGCATCCTCATCACTGCGCCTCTTCATTGCTACCTCTCTGAGCTGAAGGGCCTGTGGGGAGGCATAGGGGAGGAAAGTGGAAAAGGGGGGGAGGAAGAGAATATCACAACGCATCAAGAAACGTTATCGAAAATAAGCAGTCAGAGGCAGGTATGAAAGAGGAGAAAAAAAGACAGTTAGCGAACGCTGGGATGAAGTGGGATAGTTGTGAACGTGGGGTTTGAAAATAATAAACTAGGGAATGCTGATACAAGAAAGAAGGACGAGACAAAAGGAAAGGAATAGAAAAGAAAAATGGAGAGGGAAACAAGGAAAAACAAACAGACCAGAGCAGTGTATTGGCATTTTTCCTCTAATTTCTCGTACAGCTTGTACAACCATTCGTACTGGGACTTGCGATCCATTTCACGTCTCTCCCATTGCTTCTCTCTCTCTTCTCCCTCTTCCAGCACTTTTAGAACCCAGCTCAGATCCCCCCTCGCTCCATTCTTCTCTCTCCTACTCTCCCCTGCCTCCCCATACCCTCTCTGTGCCTCAGTCCCACCCCCCTCTGTTCTGTCCCGCAACACGCCCTCCTCTTCCTCTGTGTGTGCGCCCTCTTCTATCTCCGCTCGGATCCGGTTTTTCCCTAGTTCCTTGAGGATGGTGTTTATCCTTTCCTTCAGTCTCCTGTTCTCCGCTGCTAGTTCTTCCACGCTTCTCCCTCCTTCTTCCTCGTTCACTCTCGCCTTGTTCTTTATGCATTTGGCTCTTTGTGCAAATCTAGCAAAAGAAAAGGAGAGAAAGGAAAGTGAAGAGTGGGAAGGAAAGAAGGAATGGTAACCAGATGGAAGGAGAGAAGGAAAAAGGAAGAGAAATAAGAAAAAAAAAAAGTGAATAAAAGAAAAAAAAGAAAGAAATGAAGACGAGTAAAAAAAGAAGTGGAGATGAGGTGGGTTAGAGCAGTAAACGAGAGAAAGCGGTGTATGAGTAAGAATGATAAGTCCGTAGAGGCAGTAAGAAGGACGCTGCTTATATTGAAACAAAGCAAGGGAAGGGGAGGGCGGAAAGCTAAGAAAAAGGAAGGCAGGCCAGAAAAGCAAGAAGAGCGAATACAAGACAGAGCCATGCGTGGGTACATATAGATATAGGGAGATATGTGGATGTGTATGCATAAAACTTACCTGAGGGTGGAGAGAGTCTCTCCAAAGTGGATGGGTGAGGGGGATACGCAAGCAATGATCACGGTCATAGAGTTCCCTCCAATGGAATCCCTGAGAAGAAAAGTTAACTTTGAGTCTCGGTAGTTCACATGCCTCCTCTTGGCCATCGCAGAGGAAGAGGCAGATGTAGAGGGGATGGGGACAAGCGCAGAAGAGGAAGCGGACGATTCAGAAGCAAGAGTCATGATAACGTTGGAGAGGGCTGAGAGGGATTTGTTGATTTGCGCGGCCTCCTTGAGGGTGTTTCCGGATGCGTGGGTCTTGGATTGCCGCTCACTCCCAGCCAAATCGACCACATTGAAGCGACTGATGCGGTCGATCTTCTTCAGTGTGGGTCCATCACTGCCCCCCTCCACTTCAACAATCTCCGTGGACTGGATAAAGATCACGAACACGAAGTGAGACCTCGATGACTCCCTGTTCATTGCTGTTTCCCCCACCCTCCTGTTCCCAGTACTCTTCCTCATCAGCTCCAGGCACTCCCTCCCATTCTCCACCCTCTCCTTCCCCAGGCCCTCCACATACACTCCCTTGCCCCCTCCCTCCCTGAGGCGGAGATTCTCAATTTGACTGCCCAGGAGGTCGTAAATCTTTTCGTTGTAGATCTCCAGAGCTGAACATTCGCATTGGTAAGAGATCCTCCCGCCGCTTCTCGCAGCCCTCCTCTCCATTTCTCCGAAAAGGAAGTCGAATATTCGGGGCATAAGTCCCCTCCTATCATCTGTGTTTCTGTTCCCTCCCTCCCTCCCCTTTCCCTCGTCCTCCCCCCTTCCTAATCTCCTTTTCGTCCTCTCCCTGGATCGTATATGTCTTCCCCGATCCAGTTTGTCCATAGGCAAAGATGGTCCCGTTATATCCGTCAAGACACTTCTCCGTCAACCTGCGTCCCACCCGCGAGAACACATCCTCCTGCCCACTCCCCTGTCCTCCCACGAAGTCAAAGCGGAACTCTCTCTCTCCCTCTCCCGTCGTCATCCGCACTACTCCTCTCTCCTCGTCCTCCGTGAGCACAGAGGCATTTTTGTCCCCAGCTCCTCTCTCCTTCTCTTTCTCGTTCAGGGGACGCACTCTCAGATACACCCTCACCTGCCCATCCTCCTCTTCCTCCGCTGCCCTCTCTGCCTCCTTTTCTAAGCTACTCGCAAGGCTTCCATTTCCTTCCTCACAACTAT
Organism: Drosophila quasianomalipes; assembly: GCA_035043665.1. Classification (NCBI taxonomy): domain Eukaryota; kingdom Metazoa; phylum Arthropoda; class Insecta; order Diptera; family Drosophilidae; genus Drosophila; species Drosophila quasianomalipes. The sequence goes on along the minus strand of JAWNMU010000273.1, from coordinate 13,208 downwards.
CAGAATGCTCATTAGAAAAAGAAGCAGCAGGAGTAAGGGAGGCAGAAGTAGATGACGACGATGACGACCACAAAGAAGAAGAGGAGCTTTGACGCTGCGTCTCCTCAAACAACGATGAAGACAGAGAGGGAGGGGATGCAGCTAAGTTCGACGATGTTGACATAAAAGAAATAGAAGAAGTACGATCATGGCTTCCAGTAGGGTAAGTCCCACTAGATGGAGCAGTGAAGAGCAGTGGTTGGGTTTGTAAAGGGGATGTGGGATACAATGGTTCCTTTGAATCATATGGAGAAAACGAACTATCTGGGTGTGGCTTCGACGTCAAGAGATCACCATCATCAACCAAAGACGGAGATTGGCCAGGTGATAGAAATGAATGAGAATGTATACTGGGGCTCAAAGATGTGATATTGGAATCCAAATGTCCTTTCTCATTCTCTCGCTCATTCATTTATGGGAAACACAAATACTAACAGAAGCATAAAAGATGAAGTAAAAGAGTGATATTGGATTAGACGACCACGTTCATAGAAGCGTATTTGGGGTGACTGCGCATAAAGTTCCTAAACACTTGAATTTTCAGAGATTGGCTAAGTGAGAAAAAAAAACACGTGCAGTAAGCAGAAGCAAGCATCGCTTTTTCTAGTATATTGTGTTTAGGTTGAGTTGAAATGTTGTATTAAAAGTATGCAATACGCAATTAGTGCATGCATATGATTCGAGTACGGTCTCATCGTATGTATACCGAGAGAGATTATAGATAATTCATATCTTTTTCGTTTTCGCCTTTTTTTAAAGATTTGGCTCAACGGATATATATTTTTTTGCGCAGAATGGGTCTAGATTTACAAATACGAATGTTTGAGAAGCGGAGAAGAGACATGTAATATGTGGGGTAAATATACCCAAATAGGTCACTGTTTTGTTTTTTATATTTTATATGAAACATGCTAGCATGGTTTTTTAATTAATAGTTCTCAATCAATCAGTTGTTCACTCAAGCTAAGAACAACGTCTAAAGAATATGGGTAGCACTAGTAGATTAGACTCTTGTGGGTTGTACTGTTTTTCTCAAACTAAATATACGTTAGTGTGTATATCGCACGATTGTATTTGTGAAAGTAAATATTGAAAAGACTAGTTTCCTTAAATAAAATGCTCTATCTAAGAGATAGTCTATTCATGGAAGTTTTCGAGGATAGTTTTGAGTGGACACTATTTCAAGAGTAAGATCAAGCATCGGCTTGTGGACTTACCTTGCTATGTATCAAACCCTTTGTACATATTCGTTTAACGGTAGTGCTATGCGCTTTTGCCTATTTGCTAAAACTAGCACAGCATCCTCCATTGCAGGACATTCATACGACACACTTTCTCCATGCTTGATTCTGCAAAGCATTGTTTGGGTAGCGTTCAGCGGCAATATTCACTTCGGTAAGATACTCGGTATAGGCCAGGTGATGCACACGAGAATCTGGGCAGTTTGTATGTAATCAAGCTGTTATGTTTCGTCTGAAATACGTTTAAATCCATCGCTTAGTCATCCCCTGTGCAGAGGTGTGTCTTTTCCAAGAGGTCTCTCGTTCCTCTTGACTCTTGTCTAGTTTACTCTCCTGCCTAAACATAATCTCACCTCCTCCTCTGTACCTTCCCTCATCATGTTCCTTTCTCTCTCCACTTGCACGCTATATGTCCCGTGTTCAGTTGGCCATTCATTCTCCCCACTCCTACTTGTCCCCATTCCCTTCCAGTCTCCATCCGCTCAAAGCTTTAATTTACGTCATTAATTTCGGCCCTGTGCATTCCCTTTTCCCACTTTATGGTCTCTCAATGACTGTTCGTTTCTCTTTCATTTCTGTTTATTGTATGTTGTCTAGTTAATGATCATCTTTATCTCAAGAAAATAGCATTGGCTCTCGGAAAGAAAAAATATGAACTCTACACATAACGCGCATTACGAGAAAGGTTTATTAATATGATAAAGATATTATATGTCTCTTTTAGACATGTGTTGACTCTACGCTGAAGGCTGAAGAGCATGCGCCAAAGAAAAAAGTGAGAAATGCGTAAATTACTGTGTGGATGAGCAGTTATAATTGGAATGCAACGACAAGAATAAATAAAAGGCAGTGGCATTAAGCAATAGTGTGGCTGTTAAATACATAGTGCATAAAACATCCGTTCTTACATTCAAAGTATGACTTTTCTCACTAAGGCAAAAAAAAAATCAACATCAAAAATTGGCGCTCACAGATAGGTTAAAAAAATGAAAAAAAAGTGTTAGTTGCAACACGTATGGATATTGTAATATGTTTTCTGGGTGTATGATATGTTGGTAATGTATATGGATATAATTTGATTAGTAAAACTTTGTTCGATTAGCACATTAAAAGTGATGTGCACACTTCTTATTTCTAGAGAGAAAATGTGTGCTAGCTTGCCTTAAATCAAGTAAATTGAATCATAGAGTGAAATATGAGTAGTTAAACTCGCACAGGTATCTAACAAAATATATATGAATGTAATTTTGAATGAATTATATACAATATGTGTAGTTCATATGTGTTTTTTGCGATGCAACTTGCCTCGAAGTAATGAACTAGCATTTTACCAATTCGAATTTTAGTCTGAGAAAACGAACTTTCTACTCTTCTCTAAGTGTGTTGATTTCTCTAAAGTTTTTTTTGGGTGTCTTCCTCATATACAAAAGTTTTGCATTTTTGTTTCTATCTTATAAAACATACAGTACGTAATGAAACAAATATCAACTCTATAATTTATTCAGTGCTAAAGTTTCCTGTGAGAAAATACTCACTCAAATTCAATGAACTTCCAAGCATTCATAAAGCAGAGCATTTATAACCTATTTATAAAAAAATATTTTAGTTTATCTTATAAACCACGTTGTTATGAACATTATTGTTCACCCATATTTTTAGACGGAAGACATTTCTTTTCCATTTTTCGTCATGTTTTATTGGTTTAAATGTAGCTCCATACCATACTCCAATGAGTGATTCTATTCTATTCATCAATCCTGCCATCTATGCATTTCTTCTCTACCTCTTTCCTGGTCGCTTTCACACGTTTCACTTATCGTATATTGCCATATACAACATATACACTACTTCCTGTGCTTTTATTCGCTGTCTTAACTCTCTCTTTTTCATTTACCCCCATTCTTTCCGTCTCCCCCCTCCTCCCCATCGTTCTTCTTCTATTTTTCTTACGTTGTATTATAATCATTAATGTTTTCTATTCTACACGTAAGTTACGTACTATGGTAGATAGGCATGGGGGGGGGGGGGGGGACGAAACGGGGGTGATAAACAATTGGAGAGGGGAAAAGTAGGGAAATAAGGATCTACATAGAGAGAAAAAGAGGAGGAAATTTACCGGAGCCAATTGACTTTGTGGCAGGTAGCAGAGATATAGAAGAAAGGAGGAAAAATAAAAGAAACAGTAGATATTGAATTAAAAATCGGTCGATAGCTGATGCATGCATGTTTCGTGGAGAGGAGTTACACAAGATGAAGAGAAAAGGACGAAAGAGGAATGAAAGAGTCCCATAAGAGAGAGATAGAGATAGGCAACAGGGAAGACCGAGACATGCTACGAAGTCGGCAGCGAACACGTTTGAGAGTTGTATGTTGGAACGAGAAGTGGATGCTACATCATGTGCCACATGGAGATAAGGATAAAGATAAAGATGTGCTTTTAGAAAGAAACAATAAAGCGGTAACAAATCAAATGCATCCATACAGTCGATTACAATGAGAGGTGCTCTACTGTGGACAACAAAACATAAATATCACCCAAAAAAGCTTGCATCACCAGACAGTTCCCCGGTGGTCACCCACCCGAGTACTAAGTCGGCCCACCGTGATTTAACTTCGCAGATCGGACGGGATGCGGTGTATTGCACGAGGTATGAACGCAAGCGATAATTCTAAATTGCATTTACTATACGATAGTAATGAATTATTACACACCTTTGAAATATGCAATATAGTTTATATTCATGGGACTTCATTTTTTAGATAAGTGTTTAATCTATACACATGTTCTACAATATTCTGCATGTTTATTATTAATATATAGTACATTGACCGACTGTTTGCATGCTCATTACGTTGCACTTTCGTTGCTTTAAGAACACGAGCGATATTAAAGAAGACAAGGATGTAGAATACTCTTTACATGCAATATAGTTACGAAATATTGCATGACACATGTTATTGCGTATGGACACATGGTTATTGCTTATCGTTATTTCTTCTGTCTTTCTTGTCGTTATCCTCACACTCGTTCCTCGGAAACACACCGCATCCTATGTGGTCTAGGAAGTTCAACCATTGGAAGGAGTAGGAGTAGGGTAGGAAGCCATCAGGAAGCAGTTCAGAGATGCATGGGACCAGAGAAAAACACTCTATTCTGTGGATAAAAAAGAAGTGCTAGTTCGATGACGGCATTCGGTCGGTAATATGCTTGGATATGAGTACAGGGAGGGCTTCCTTTAAAGGGAGGTTGATGCTCGATCGCGTCGGCCATACGCATTAGACATGCTCATGTTCGGAAAACAAGCTTAGTGCTCTAGCACACTGGATTCTGCTAATTGGACTGAATGGTGATGACTTACTGAGTGATAGATACTCGAGGTCGATATCGATACGCGATCCATAGTGTGTCGCAATGGAAAGAAGAGAGCGACATTCTTTTGCTCTTATCTTCGGTCCTTTTCTTTTCTTCTTTTGCTCTTTCGCTCTTATCTTTGGTCCTCTTCTTTTTCTTCTTCTGCGCAGAGGAGATATCCACATAGCCAGGCAAACACATCTCTTTCCTGTGGATTGTTAGGTCTAGGAGTATCAAATATGCGCATTCTCAGTGTTGACTCGAGTAAAAGTCAAACACAGCAGTTGAGCAAGAAAGTAAGAGTAACGAGCAAGAAAACAAATACAGAAGTAATGGGCACCCGTAGGGAATCACATCGTATTCTGCTTTTGTGTATCCTAATTTCATACATGTATTCCTTTTATTAATTTAGATCCTTCATATTGCGGACACGCTTGGTTTTCTTTTAGAATAAGTAAAAGCATGCCTCCCTCGACTTGATCTCAGCAGTTGCTCAATGAGCTGATTTTCACACACCACCGGTCATCTGAAACCACTGGCGTTTTGCATGTATCATTGTATAGAGAACAACGGGGTCAAACCCTAGCATTGGCAGGTGGCGAAAAACACTATTTTGCGTGAAACGGCCCCTGTCGTACAAAGTATTGCATTGCATGTTTTTTCACTTCAAGTTGAAGCGCATATATACAATCAAGGTTCCGCTATCCTTCTAAATGTCGATGGTCTATACGCATATAATATCTCATATTGTTCAGCGCTAAGTGGTGAATCGAGAGGTGGCCATATGCTTCTTCTCTCTTGAAGCGAGAGGAAGAGTAGCAATTGGGGAAATTTACCACGCATTTTGATCTAGTCAAAAACGAACATGGACGATGAAAATTCGAAAACATCATTTAATGGGTCTGCTATACTATTGTTTCATGTAGTAACATCCTCAGTAAGGAGTATGCAATTTGTTTGGGGCGTTTCAGTTAGATCGAAATCTTCCTTGACACACCGTAGATAGACCTCGTGGATTCGAAGAGAAGCGATGACAACAGAGTTTATTTATCATTGTTACTGTCCATACATACTTACATATCATATATCACCGTCTTTATCATACATTTCTGAGTCTTGAAATATATATATGCCACTAACTTCGATGAATATAATGAAGGTTGGGGTCCAGGAGACTGAATGGGGCCTTTTTGTGAGGAAAGGAGAGAAATATAGGAGCCAATACAAGTAGAAAAAGGCAACACTCATCTGCATCACCGTCTTTATCATGCATGTAACTATAGCATCACTCATTATACATTATACAGTTGGTTCGAATGGGTTTCATACTCTCAAACCTCATTCTTCTCGCTCTCTATCACTGATCACGCTTAGAGACGGAAGAAGATATGGGAGCAAAACAAACAGAGCTATAACTTTTGGAGTAGTTCACCAATTTCAAAAGTTAAAGTTATGGAAACCTTCTAGTTATCATGATGTACAATAATACATACGTTGTTAAGTACAAATGTTCCTTTTTGATATTTTATGTTTCGATAGAAGAACGCAGTTTCCGATAAAAATGAGGGAGCATTCATTTGTCGAATATTGATAACCTCCTTCTACAAAATAGTCCATTCGATAGAGGACGTTCAGATGAGTAGGTATGCACTAGCCACATTTCCATAACTGTTCTGCATATACCTTGAGTCTGAGATATGTTGCTTTTTTTGTTGAAAATTGCGCGTTCCTTCCCGACATGTAGAGGACTCGATCTGCATGTATTACTCATATATTTATGTTTAGTACATGATGATCTATTCCCAAGTCAAGTATCATAGTCATGATCGCCGTGTATGTAAAGTACAGTATACTTATGTTTCTCCTTTTTCCCTTTCTTACTTTAAGTTCTTGAACAGCATCAACAGTATTCCTGTTCACTGTCCTCGTATAAAACAAATCGCATATCCCGATAGAGCATTGGAAGACACCCCATAAACACATAGTGTACATCCTCCTCTTCACCATACCGTAGTGTTTCCGAGCGTTGGGTGACTCAAAAGCGCAGGGGATTTGGAAACATCTCAACACGTATTAAAAATCCTTCCCGAACGAGCCAGGACTCGAGAAAAGAAATTCTAGGAGTATTTTCGTTGCAGTTTCTTATTCTTCAAGAAGCTAGGGACAGTCTCCACACAATAAAATGTTTTTCTGTTGATTCATTGTTGAAAGTCTTCAAGTCTTGTAGAGTGTTTTTGGCCGTTTTAAGATCCGAAATGTGAGGTACTCAAAAGGTGACTTTTGTAGCCATCGAGATTCTCTACATGCTCACCAAAGAAGAAACAAATTGGCTGCAAATTGAATGTACACGAATTCCTGGAAAAAGAGGTGCAGTGTGGTGCCATTTTGGGTAATTTAACGGTTTCCAGAAGTGCCACACCAAAATACTATTTTTCCGAGAATTTCCGAAAGTAAAAAAAGTAAAACACTAGAGTTGTTCAGAATTTTACGGGGAGTCCGAAAATATATAATACATGGCCAAACAGTTATTTGAGCGTTGAAGGTGCAAGAATAATGTGTTTTTTGGGTATTTTTTCCGGTGTACTTTCATAAACTTTACCGGGGAGTGGGAGGGGGGTATAACATTAGGAAAGAAGGTAAAGAGAAAGTGATGAGTCTGTCTTGGTGATGAACCATTCAGCTGTTCAACATCATGAGTATACTTCTGGCCTATAGGGATTGGTATATAATGTAGGCGTTATGCGCTTAGACTTTTGCCTATTCCGCCCTCGCTATGCGCCAGTGCTGGCAGTACCTGGGAGCTGTTTTTATCGATAGTCTCTTAAGTGGAAAAGGCATGTGTATCGAGGTTTTTTTTTTCTGTTTTTTTTTTTTGTTCTTTCATTTGGGAGTTGTATATGTGGGTGTTTACACTCGTGTATGCTACTCCTCACTCACTGTGCATGCTCTTTCAGTAAGCTACGCTCGTTTTAACCGATGTTGCGTTGCGGATGGAAGTGCGTGCATATTGGGGTCTTTATTTAGAGGAAGACGGGAGTGAGATGGGTCCGATGTTTTTTTATATCGACACCGAGTCTTTAGTACACTTCTTCTGTGGTAGATGGTGGCAATGCACATCGGTCCCCACTGTTCGGTGTGCGTGTTGCAGCTATCCGCCTATGTGGTTTTATTTTCTCCGGAGAATTTCACTGCGAAAGGGAACCCTTTGGTACTTCCATAGCTTTATGCTGGGTATGCGGTCGTAGAACGTTTCTTTAGCTGGACATACGCCTTACGAGCTTTCTTATCGTGAGCATGCCTTCGCTTTCACTGGCGAGACGAGATTGCGCGGAGAGCTTGTTGAGGTACGTCTTTTCTTTTCTTTCCCTTATTTTCTTTAATCAGTTGTCGAACAATTCCGACTGAGAGGAGAAGAGAGGGGGAGGGAAGAAGAGGATGTGCTACTGAGACGTTTGTTGATGATCGTGTATTTAGCTGGGGCTTTTGAGGGTCTCTGTACTTTTATTATTTATTGTGCGGTATTTGTTCTTGTTCAAAGACTGAGACATGTCTTTCCCCAGCATTCGGATATTCGGATGGAGAGAGAGAGAGTGGTGTAGACCGAGGCGACTCGTCTCACACCTCGAGCTCCTTTCTAGATCAGTGCTGGGGAGTCTGTTGCCTTTTGTACTCGCACTCGAGGGGGAAACTAATCGAGTGAGTGTGTGGGAAGCAACACTTTTAGAGCAGTATCGTGGCCAGTCATCGGAAACCCTCTGTTAGTGGTGGAGGTGGGTGAGTGGTCGGTATGTGTGTGTTTTTATGCATACCACCAACACACTCCCGTCGCTTATTGCTCTGTGGTACGTGTATTTCTTTCTTTCTCTCTGCGGGATAACCGTCTTGGTGTTGCAGATGCAGAGAGAGAGAAATGCATTGGAAGCAGAGAAAAGAGCGGGGAGTGTGCGTTAGCCAAAGGGAGTTCATAGATGAAGAGGAGAGGCAGTGGGCACGAGAGTGATCCCTGTGTGGAGTTTTGTTTTTCTCTGTTGATTGATTCGGGTGTGGGGTCTCTCCCACGTGCGTTTTCACGATACAGAGAGGAGCTTTACCGGAACCAGGTTGTAACCTACTCTGCTGTCTGTGCATGTTCTCTTTCTGTTTCTCTGCGGAGTGAGGTGGGCATGGGGTTATTCCCGTGCTCTTCTTCCGAAGCAGAGGGAGAGGGAGAGGGAGTGTACGTTCCTCATGCAACCTTGAACATACCGCCACTTGTACATGTCCTGTACGAGTGAAGGGGAGAGGAGGGGAAGAGAGGGGGAGGGGGTGCGTGATGTGTGATATGCATGTAGATGTAACAGTCCATATGTGTATTGCCCACCCCCTCTCTCCTTGTCTTTTCTCCTGTTCTCTCGTGAGTGTTCCCTTCACCTGCTATCTTTGCGTACACTCAGCCCCCTCTCCCAGACGAAGAGACCGTCCAGGAGAAGCATCATCCACACGTTCAGAGCAAGACTCTGGATGGGAGAGAGGAGGCTGTGAAGTGCAACGGGATCGAGCAGGGGAGGGAAGACTCACAAACACACACCGAGTGAGGAGGGACCAACGATAGAGCTGTCTTTCTCTGCGACGACGCAACCACTAAGCTAGCAGTGGGTGCGGAGGAGCGGAGGCAGTCAGCTCTGTTGGAAGCCCTTCCTCTCCGACCATATGGGTTCGCATCTCGCCCCTCTTCTCCCTCTGCCTTTCGTCGTGGACTAGTCGACAGAAGCGATGAGGGAAGGAGAGAGAGGACGGGGAGAGGAGCGACGCTGTGGGGAAATACTCAATCAATTGCTAGACGTGTACACAGTCCTGATACCATTACACTTTATAACTCATACTCAATCAACCTATACAGTTGTTAGCCGTCTATCCTGTCAACATATGACTACGCTCTTACTCTCACTCTCTTATGTCCGCGCACTTGATCTAACTCCGATTCCTCACTTCCAAGTAGTGTCTCTCTTGTGGATTGGCCATCTGCGGAGACGACACGAAGGAGGTGAGGGAGAGGGAAGGACTCGGTGTTCGAAACAAACCCCCCCCCTCCTCCTCCCCCCACTGTCCCTTGTCCCTTGTCCCTATCCCCCCTCCGGCTCCTTCCGCCTCACTGTTCCGTCCCACATACGCACATCACTACAGTAATCCGATCTAGTACGAGAGGAACAATCGGTTGACATCATCGGTACAGGCGGTTGCCCGAGTGGGCAATGCCGCGAAGCTGCCATGTTTAGGGTAAGGGCTGAACGCCTCTAAGCCTGAACCCGTTCTGTAATGTTTGGTGTGTGAGGAATGTTTTATGCTACATTATATCTATAGCTTTTGATATGTCAACACTTGTTGTCAGAGAGCGATTGATTGTTCCACGTGCTGGTATATATGATTGTTGACGTGTTAGTGGTCATATGTGTTAGTTTGCGTGGTTGTTAGGTTGATTGGTAGTATATTTTCCTTGTGTATCGCTTGTAGACGACTTGATTACTAGTTTATTTCAACCGGGTATTGTGCTTGTGTGAGTGGTCATTGTACTACGAATTCTTGAGATTTATCCCAGGTTGTATGATATTCCCTGATTATTTTGGAGAGGTATAGATGAGTATACGGGGTGTTTGATGATGAGTCGAATGCTTGGTGTATGTAATATACTCGTTAGCTTTTTAAGTTTTTCCGTGCGATGCAAAGATATTTGTGTGCGTGTGAATAACTATGGAGTAGCTTGTATGTTTATGCTGTGTATTTATTTATTGTGCATTCTGCGTCGGTGCAATTTTACTTGTGCGCGGGAATGTACCCCATATGATCGACGTGCGCCCTCTCTTCTATTGTTCCGTTTATATTTATTCGCTACGCTTACTTTCCCCCCTCCCCCCAGGCAGCAGGAAGCATTCGAAGCATCGAAGCAATCGAAGCACCCCCCCCCGAACCCCCTCCCCCCTTTTTCGAAGCCTTTTGTGAGGCGGCAAGCGCCTCTTTATATGGGACCCCCCCCCTGTTAGGAAGCAGGTTTTTCTGACCCCCGAAAAACGAAAAAAAAACACAAGTCATTTTTTTTTCCATCGCGTGATCAGTAGGGGGTGGCACAAGTTAAATTGCACAGTAACAAGATAGAGTGCACCTATTTTATTCATAAAGATAGAGAAGATATTTTGGGAACAAAAAATAATACTTTTGGGAGAAAGAATGTAAGTAAGAAGAGTTTGAAAAGTGTATTTGTTTGACTTTTTTGACAGAAAAGATATTTATTTGTATTTTCATAATTATATATATTTGTTAAATTAGTTTTGTGTGTTTTTGTTTTTGGATAATGTATACATAAAGTGGGTATATAAAAAATAAAGAAAGACGAATTGACTAGACACTATTTGAACATATTTTATTTAATATGAGAGTAAAATACATTTTTGTGTAGATCTTCAGTTACTGAATAACATTTGATTATTGTATGAGTAAACTATGTTTTATACTTTTTGTAAGAGTAAAACATGTTTTTGTATGTATCATAATGTTTTTTTCCGATTACACAATTTGAAAATAATATTTGATCATACAATTTATTGTTACGAGTTCCTTACATGTTCCTCTACAAGTCGATATCATAATATATATGGGTTTATGATGTTGTTGTTTTTTGATATCTTGAGGGAGGAATTTGGTCACGTTTTGAGGAAATATCTACTACCACGCGAGGCAAAGATAGATATAAGGCTGATAACATATACACTAGCAGCATACTCTTTATCATTACATCTAGTTTCATAATATATATACATTATATACACAATACTATACTCACTTCGAGCTAGATCGGCATATCTGTGGGGGAGAGGCACTACATGAGGGAATGAACACTGAGGCCGAGTGGCGAGTCAAGGGAGAAAAAATATTTTATGTGACCACGACAATGAAATATGATATTGCTTAGAATTTTGTGGTGATTCCAGAAATATATGTTTTGTGGGTATGTTATTTTCAAGTGTAGGATGTGGATTGAATGAGTTCGGGTGGGCTGTGTATCGCTGTGTATCATAGGGTATCATAGGGTATCATACCATATCGAGTGGGACGTGAAGTGGAGATGGGATAGAGGACATAGGCTGAACATGCATCTATCAGAATATGCTGTGCGGATTCAGGACGTGTGTTATACATGTTTCGCCATTATATTTGGTCAGTTAGTGCTTGTGTAGTTGTGTTTTGGAGGTACATTGGTGATCAATTATAATGGCGACGGGGCTTGTGTGCGTAAATATTGGAATATGTATGCGTATTTTGAGCAGTTTTTTTGTGATGAGTGCGAGTGTAAGCATAGTACATGTGCATTCGAAAATATAATTTGGATTTTCATTTTTTAACTTGAAATGAGTCGTTTAGGGTATAATTTTGTTACTATCTCAGATTAAAATTAAAATACAAACTAAACAACAATACTACAATGATATATTCGTATACATCATTCAACGGTGATTCCGAATATATATACTATATGTGGGGTTGAAATGATACAATAATTTTAATATGTTCCTGTTCGTACTCCACACTCCATACCCCATACTCACTTGAAACCGTGAATGTGAAGTTGTGACATGTATTGGACCAAAATATGAACTTGTTGAGGATGTTACGGTGATGCAGGATATATGTGTTTCATGAGTAGTTGGAGTCTGTAAATAATTTTAATATTGGAAAGAGTGTTTGGAAGTTGAGCGAATATTGTATTTTGTTGGGTGTCGAATGGACTCGATAAGAGATCGATCTCGACGACTACTTTGAATCGAGGACTGCCGCTTTAAACTACTCTTGTTTATTCATTCCGACAATGTTTGTGTGATTGTGTGGGTATGGACATGCCTGGGTAGACATTTTTTCGCTCTTCCGAATGAGTCGTCGAACTTGAAGAATTTCGAAGTTTATTGAATTTTTCAAGTTGACTGAAGGTTGATGTAGGCTGAGTGGATGTGTATTTCTGGATGGAGAACTTGATAGCGTATGTGTGTATGGAGAGTGGTTGTTTTATCGATTAGTTACTGCGTGCATCAAGTTGTGTAATAGTTGGGGGGAGAAAAAAGCTCGATATATGTTGTGCCGACTTGAAGTTGGGTAATATAGTAGTCGCATATACTTTCAATATATCAATCGATAGAGGATAACGTGGGGTAGAACATGGTATTAGTAAGTAGTCATGCTACTATCTTGTGTCGAGCTTCAATTTGGAAAACTATGTATTTTTTTTCGAAACTTCAAGTTACATCCCCTCTTCAACTAAGACGTTTCGGATGCAGGAAAAAGAAACTATATGTGTTATTTTACTCATACATGTTATACTTACTCTTCGTTTACAATGTTGGTCATCACATTTTGATTGTTAAATTATAGTCTCTTTTCCTACCATTTTATTAACAAGTGCAAAAAATAATTTGAGAAAAGCATTCGAATTGAAGAAACTTTCACAAGAGCAATGTTATAGAGCATGTTGAGTTATGTAAGAAACAAAAAGAATATTAAAAATTACCTGAGTGGTTGTGGAGAATGAAAAGTTGGAAGAATAGCTATAGGAT
>JAWNMU010000271.1:0-36873 GCA_035043665.1 Drosophila quasianomalipes | reverse complement strand
AGCGCAAAAAACAAATGGAACTAGGGTGACGTTCGCCAAAACCCATTTGGACAAGGATTTGGAGTTCTGGAACACAGTCATATTTGCATATGAGTCCAAATTCAACATTTTTGGCTCAGACGGACGGAATTATGTGTGCGACAGTCCAATACTGAGTTGAGTCCCAAAAACCTAAAGGCAGCAGTCATGCACGGCGGAGGAAGTGTCCTGGTATGGGCATGTATCTCGGCAGCCGGTTTCCGAAATTTGGTGTCAACTGAAACAACAATGGACACGAATGTGTACCTCAATATATTAAAGGAAAATTTACTCCAAAGTGCCGAGAAGCTAGAAATCCGACGTACTTTCCGGTTCTACCAGGCCAATGACCAGGACAACAACCAAGCATAAGTCCGGATTAGTACAGTCTTGGCTTATCTGGAACTGCCCCCACATGATAATTCCACTGGCCCAGTCTCCAGATTTAAATGTTATTGAAAATTTGTGGGCTCTGCTGGAAAATAACATCAGGAATCACAGATCCGATCTCAAGAATGCCTGCTGATGAGTGGAGCAAAATCAGCCCAGAAACTACCCGGAAGCTGGTATCTTCCATGAATAATAGCTTATGGGGAGGCTGTTAAGGCTAAAGGATATCATACTAAGTATTAACATCCTTATTTAAGTTTTTATGCGTAAAATATATCACTTTTTAAGACTGTTTGAAATAAGTGTTGACATGTATTTCGGATATTTTTTCAGATTTTGACTAATTTTAATTAATTAACTAATATTTTAATAAAAACTAAATTTTATTTTTCAAACGTGATATAACATGCAACAAATTGGCATTTAAACATTTTGCGTTGGTTTCTTTGTTTAAACTTTGTAGCACTTTTAAAATTTTTGCTAGACACTGTGAAATATGGTGTGAGACACTGTATATAGCCAAGTTTATTATTGAATATTATTTGATCTAAATTGAAGTTAAAGAAATTGATTAAAATTGAGAGAATTATTAGAAATTATAATAAAATAATTAAAATATATAATTATGGATTAAAATAGTTTAATGGGTTCTTCGATTTAAATGTGTCCCTAGCGGGTTCTGTTGGCTATTCTGTTTGGTTGTTTCATTCCGTTCCTTTAGCACTCTGTTTATCATTTTTTAGTTATGTGACGCGGCTGCTTACTAAGTAGCAAAAGCACCAACCCCACTTTCCCTGAGCTCAGTCGACTCATTAGGCAGAGTACGCCTCCAGTTTGCTGCACACTTCAACGTGCTCGTTACAGACTAATGGTGCCGAACCGTTAACCGTTTATTACTAGCCGCTGTTCGTTCCTATCTTAAGTATGATCAGACGGAATGGGACCCGCATCTTACGAGCATATCCTGTTCGCTAAGATCGGCCCTACATCAGTCGATAGGTTGTTCTCTATACCGCGCACCAATTTGAATTGGACACGATTACACATGGATCCGATTATAAATTGCTGAAATAGTTATCCCTGCTGGAAGAGCCTATTACTAGAAGAAGAAGAGCTGTTTCGGCGTAATTTTGCGCTCAGTGAGTTTACTGAGAACTTTAATGCGAAACTTGGACCAATTTGTTAAATGTCGAGTTTTTAACAAACTCGGAAATTGTTATTATTTGCTTGAAAATTTGCAAGGGAACGCCATAGTAACATACCACGCTAAAGATCTGAGAAACTAATTGACGCTAATATTCCGTCTAACGGTAGGATATTATCGGGTGATGTAATGGTCGCCGTGGACGTAATTTTGCAGTTACGATAATTTTAAAATTGTATAGCATATTGTTGGCAGTAGATCGATCGCAGGCGATAAAATTTCGTTAAGTTTCATAGCAACTAGCATTGAGGTGAGCTCATAAGAAATGTTGCAGAGCTCGGTCTTTCTTGGCTCTTAAAATGCAAGCAGAATAATCCAATTCGAAAAAAACGCGTTTTCTTACAATTGCTTCTTATAAAAGATCTGACGACGGAAGGTGTCAGCCTTTTGCCTCAAGGTTATACCCAGAAAAAATAATAGCACCGCACAACTCTAGACGAGACAAGGAAATTGTCTTCACTGGCGTAGCCTTTGTTTTCGTCGTGAGGAGATGAATTGAGACGCACATAGATTGCAGCACCGTATGCACGTTGGGAAGCATTGCAGAAACCATGGTACTGCAATTTTGCTTTCTAATGGAACTGTATCTCTGAATTAGAGGTCCATTTTCGGTGATCTCAAGAGTAGTGCGTAGCTCCACACTGAATGCAGCTGCTCGTTGTTTAGTATGTGCCCCGACCAGAACGTCATCGATGTACATGGAATTGAATATAATATCGCTAGCGAGAGGGTAGTTGGAGTTCACATTCTGAGCAAGTTGGTGGAGAACTCGTATGGCGAGAAAAGGAGCACAGCTCACTCCGAACGTGACTGTGTTTAGTTCATAATCGCACAGCTCTTGGTTCTTGTTACGAAAGAGAATTCTCTGAAAGGGTGTGTGCTTTGGATGGACAAGGATTTGTCGATACATCTTAGCTGATGTCGGCGTTGAAAACATAGCGAAAGAATCGCCACCTCAGGATCTGAACTGTCAGATCGGATTGGAGAACAGGTCCTGGATGAAGGATGTCATTCAGGCTGTTTCCATTTGTAGATGGATTTGATGCGTTAAACACAACGCGAACTTTAGTTAGTCGTGCTGTCCGGTTTGAAGACAGCATGATGCGGGAGGTAATAGTTATTTGATCTATCATTGTGGAGGGACTCGTCCCATATGCCGTAAGTCTATGTACTATCTCTGAATCACTGAGTCGTGATTTCTATTTGAGGGAATAATTCGTATCTCCGAAACGGTCTCGTTAACGGAGTAGAGCAAGCGATATCGGGATGCCAGTCGTATCAATATGTGAAATGATACTTGGACTTATCTGCGGCTCTTCCGTGGTACAAAAAAATTTCTCTCACTAAAAGAATCGGAATTGTGTACAGTCGAAAGAAGATCCTCCACTGCCAATTCTGTAGAAGGAACACGTATGGCCGCAGGAAGTTTCAATTTGAATCCTTGAGATTTTAAGGGAAAGCCAAAATTTGGAAGATAGCAAGACCTTGCCATGGAGGACGAGCCTGTCAATTGACCTGATTAGAGCGCCAGATGACTTGCAGCCTGGGCACGGACTGGAAAGGCAGTTTGATTTTATTAAACAAACGTTGGGAGATAAATGTTCGGCTTCTGAGCCTGAATCAATCAGCGCTCGTGCTGTAAATTTGGTGCCCAAATGGCACACATTTATTATAGCTGTTCCGAGGAGTACACCTTATGTATTGGAAGATAAAGTAGTTTTGAACGTTTGAGGAAGTGGACTGTATATTTTTACTTGGTACTTGGATAATTCAAAACACTTTGTTTCGGCTGTGGAACTGCCATATAGGTCGATATAGGGTGCCATTTAAAGTCCCTTGTGCGGCCTTTGCACGTATAACAGTCTATGTATACTTGTACAGTCTTTTATTCTGATGACCTCTAGCGAAACAGTTCATACACAGCTGTTATTGCTTAATGAACGCTGTTCTTTCCTGGATACCCATATACAGGAAACTAGGACAAAGGCGATTTGGATGATTTGCCTTTTGACAGAGTTTACACGTTTACGTCTTTGAGGTTACCTTGGTCTCAAAGGTATTGACAAACTTTGAGGTAGATTGAGACCTCGTTGTCTTCGGATGGGACTGTGAGTTTGTTATCGGCCTCATATTCTCTATGGCTTCAACCGTTGCGATAACGCTCACTGAGGAGGCTGCTCTCATAACGGGATAGCTGCTTTGCTGGACAGCGACTGCTCCCACAGCGACATTGATCTTGGGCAGTTTGGAAGAGCACAGGGAAACTAATAAGCAATTCCAGATACTTATGGCAAATGTTAAGACCTGTTAGGCAACCTTGGATGGTGCTTTGGATTTCCTTAAGGGAAGTTCCTGAGAAGTGACAACCGGCAGGTTGAATAGGATTTTAAGCTGGTTATTCACTAAAAGCGCCTAGTTTTCAAAACGCTCGCAACGAACTCTTTGCGACGATCGACTTAGCCTCACCAATAGTTTTAGTGTTCAAGTGGAATAGTTTCTCGACAGTTGGGAGGTTATAACCTCTGGAGATGGGCGAATGGCCATGGACTGCCGATTTACGATTGATGCTTGTTCGATTTGCTCGCTTAATTAAGTAGTGCATCTTTCATACACTTAATAGCAGTGAGCTTATTTCGATTCCAGGCTTTGTGCATCACCATTGGAAGCCCCGTGACTTCATGTTCCTGAACATGTCTCATATTGCTTCTCGACTTTAGTCATTCGCGTTTCGAATTGACTGAGCTTATCAGTCACGGAGAT
Source organism: Drosophila quasianomalipes (assembly GCA_035043665.1). Classification (NCBI taxonomy): domain Eukaryota; kingdom Metazoa; phylum Arthropoda; class Insecta; order Diptera; family Drosophilidae; genus Drosophila; species Drosophila quasianomalipes. Next base: position 32,501 of record JAWNMU010000271.1, on the reverse strand, counting down.
AAATTCAGATAATTTCTTCTTCTTAATTTTGTTCCTTAGAAATACTATGCTCTCACAGTTAATGGAAAATATTAGCCTGGAGTGAAAACGGTACAATTAATTTCCTTCAGTAAGAGAGTGGAACGATGCAAACCACGGACCAGAAAATCGTGATCTCGATATGTAGTTTTTCTATTTTTGGGTTTGTTTTTTGGAAAAAAAATAAACCAAATTAAATAATAAAATGTGCTTATATTTTTCAATAGAAGTTATTTTAGATTGTTGTCACTTTTTTGTTTAATTAATATTAAAAAAATATATATAAATTAACATTCAATTTTGCACTAAATTCTAAATTGTCTATCGGTGGAACGATTGATTGCGGAACAAAAATGGAGATACTGCAGCCCTGTGCTTATTGATTTGATTGGACAATAATACATAAACAAAAGTTAATTTTTTCGAGGAAGGAGGAATATGCTGGAGTGGCGCATAGATTGTTACATGAATAACTTCTAGGGTTGATTTACAATAATGTCGCTTATGTTAAGTTAAGGTAGCTTCAGCTAATTACAGCGTTGAGAGGAGGGCATCATAGAGGATGTGGATCCCATACTAATTATGCTAAGTGACATGAGTTGAGAACCTAAGCATAACATAACATAACTAACATAAACAGTCATCATACTCCACACCGGTTATCCCTCCAATGGGCACACGTGTGAGGCTATATCCGTGCGCCTTAAAAGAAAAGTAAAAAGTTCTCAACGTGGTGCACGTAATTCACAAGATACGGAAAACAAAAAGCGTTCAGTATACACAGTATACGATATGTATCGCAAAAAGTATTAAGCAAGTGTGGGACTTTAAAAATCGATTTGTTTTTTAATAGCGTATCTGAGAGTAAAGTCCACTGCAAGAAAAAATAAAAACACCCACACAAGCTAAAAGTGCTTTTGCGCAGTCGCTCTAGGTGCATACCCGCTCAGTATACGGGTGTGGGTGTGGAAAAACCAACATTGGGAAATCCTGGGAAATAATTATTTTTAAATTTGGCCCTCCCCACGAACTTGCCATCCCTGGGCATTCGCGATTCGGACATTAATGGCCATTGGGACATGCCTTTCGGAGTGCAGGCGCCCATTGGCAGTTCCCTTCACAGCTGCGACCGCACAGCTGCACTTGCGCAAAGCTTTCGCCAAAGCGTTTGTTTTCTATACTCGCTGACGCTTAGTGCATCGCAACTCGCCGTCTAGCTAAATTGACGCTCTCGGAGTTTTTTTTTGGTCTTAGTTAATTTTTTGTACAATTTTCTTATTGTGCAGACGAAACCACTCATTGGAACATTCGAATGGTAACCTAGTGATCACCGCTTCTGCAAATTCTGCCGAAGAAGACATTAAATCAAGTAATATCGCTGCAGCATAGGCGCAGCTTGAAGTGTGTGTGTTACTTGCCAATAAATAAAAATAAAATATTGCATATGCCAATAAACAAAAAAAAAAAACAAATCACATGCATATTGTGAGATCGGTTCGCCCAATTTCGCTATTTTGTCCTGCCTTGTCGATACATAAAATAAAATTTATATTAAATTTCTATTAATGCTTAATGCAATCGCTTCTGGCAACGTGCTGACCACAATATCATGGACGTATTGCTGGTGTCCCTTCAAATGGCACTGGCTCAGACCGCCAAGCAGTCGCTGCTCTTCCTTGGCCAGCTTGAAAAACTCAGCGAATTCGTTTGTATGCAATATATGACGGCATATTTTATGAACACCATGTATACGACGGGTAGCTCCAACACACACAGTTCGACTCCCAAATGGGTTTGCAGCCGTTACTTGCATCGCATCATTCAGATGGCCGAGTCAATGGATCTGATTGTCGTCATAGAGTATCCGTGATGCCAAATAATCATAACGTAGGCTATTATTTCAAATTATTGAGAAATTATCATAATGAGGGTCACTCAAACAGAGTGCACTGTAAAATGGGAGAGAACCAAACACACGAAGAAGGTACCAGCACGTGGCAAACGTACGTGCGAAGAACGTACTTAACTACAGTTTACATCAATAATACTTTAATTATTGTGTGGGAAAATATTCAGGTGTGAGGTGTTCTATAAGTTTTATACATTGACAAAAAAGTGACAAAAGAGAAGCGAGCATTACCTTTCCACTGATCATTGTACCCACCCTCAAAAATCAATTCATGTACATGCACAGTGTGGCAGCTGCTACCTGATCTTCCACTTGATTCTAGCACACAGGTTACAGGTTACACGCCTAGCATACAATATCCTCCTTAAAACCACAGTCACGTACGCACACACAAAAGCAATAAATTATCTTCAATAATGAAGCATTTAAAAATTAAAAGCAATAACCCACATCCTGTCATAGAATCCCCATTTCCCTACTACTGATAGTGATGATTTTGCTTTAGATATTTCGACTAGGAAATTAAGTTAAGTTAAGTTAATTGGCTACTTTAAAGAACATAACTATGGTTATATATTATTCATTTGCGCTTGGAAATATTTGATTTGCATTATTGTCTGAAACTATTGATCATGCTGCTTTGCATATTCTTGCCGAATAATTAAAATCTTGTTTTAATCAAGTCAAGTTACTTGCGAAACAACGAACGCCCTTTATCGAGAGAGAGAGAGAGAGAGAGAGAGAGAGAGAGAGCTGCACAGAGAGAGCGCTGTACAATGCGAGCACTGCTAACGCTGGCTGCTGCAGCTCAAACTGCATTTATCATAATGTGTCCAAGAGTGTCTTAGAATTGTGTTGATCTTCTCTTATATTACCATTAAATGTTGCAAAACAGGAACACGTATAATAAATAATAAGAACAAAATAAAGTTGAAATAAAGAAAATGCCTTTGGAACGTAGTCCTCAAGATTTACAACTTCCAGTCACGGAAACTGATGGTCAGTCTATGATTTGTAAACACTGGAATAATACCCATCCGTGTTCCTTTTTACCTTGCAATCATATTTTTCATAAGCGGTGATTAGAATCCTGTCTAAAAAAATTCCGCTTGCTATACTTGCAATGAGCCAATTACGTTACCAAACGCCAGATTTGGCGTTAGTTGGAAATTGCTCGTTCCACTCTTTCCGGCAATGCCCGTCTTAATAACGAGGTAGATTATGTTGTGATCCAAGAAATGATCGAGAAATCCGTGACCAGGTTAGTGTCATCACTAAATTAAGCTGATGTACAAACCCCCTTGCGTTGAGTTTAAAATAAAGAAATAAAATAGTTTCTAGTATACCAGTGCAAACGAAGTTTAGATTTTTTTTAGTGTGGCTTTCGCATATGGAGATACATAAGTAATTCGACTTTATATTTGAATCTCCGATAGTGATGATTTTGTTTTAGATATTCCGACTAGGAAATTAAGTTAACTGCCCAAATAGGATCACCTACAACATCGGCGGTCACTAGTGTGAAGCTCTCACAAGGTTTTCACGTTTGTTTTCTATGTTTTTGCAAAAACCCTTGTACGAATATGTCGATTAAGCCGAACGTGAGTTAGCAGCTGTTTGCATGTCACACGCAAAACTATAATGTTGGAATTGCGAAGAAATAGGACACATTTGAGAAAATTTCCCTTCCGCCATACTGCGGGCGAGCTATATACACCAAGGTTGAATCCAGATGGTTTAGTGAAGTTGGATTGTGTGTGGGCGTGGGTACTGGTGCTATGCGCACCACGTTTAAGGTCGTCGGCGTTGACGCCAAAACCGTCGACGCTTATGATCAGTTCACGTTCGACGGAACGTGGTGCAACGTGATGACCATCAATTGCACCACCAGACCACCCAGGACACCTAGGCCAGGGGACCGTGTACCCAGATGGTGGTATCCACCGGAGTATTTGACCAAAGTATTTGTGTTGAATTGCACCGGTGGATATGCTATAGCTACCACTGACGGGCGATACTGCCAGCCATACTACAAAGAAGGCTGGGCCCCACATTACTCTGAACTTGTGGAGTACCGGGCAATTTATGGTAAGTTGCCCGTATGGTTGGAGACAGACCCAATGGTGCCTCTCTTACTCACGCCGCCACGTGTGTATGTTTCTGAGGTTGAAACCGTTGAGCGTGCCAACAAACAACTCCTGCATGACATACACCCTGACCACCAAGGGTACAAGTGTGATGCATACAAGCAAACATCAAATGTGTTACCCCTGTCCATAGCCAGCATACCCCATACCATAATCCACGTACTAGCCAATGTAGCCCAGTATTTGTTCACCAAATTGGTCGAATGTCTATAAGTCCCAATGTAAATATTGTCTCCGAAGACAGTCGGAAAACCGTCGATCGAACTTCAACATTTAAGTTAGCAATCTCGTCCAACGACTCAAACGAACGAATATTGAAGCCGTAACATTGGAGACTAATCACGTTAACCTACCACTGAGGTCAGATGGGTTCGTCAACTATCGAAGATTAGAGTGGTCGGTGACTACAGTGAAACGATGGCCGTCGATGTAAATACGAAATTTTGTAATACCCAGCACAACAGCCAAACACTCCAATTCTGTAACGGTATAGTTACGGGGTGCGCCTTGTTCAACTTTTTCGACATGTACGCTATTGGGCGTTCATGACCAGACTCGTCGCGCTGTTTAAGAACGGCATCTACGACACAAGAAGAAGCGTCACACAGCAACATGAACGGCTTATCATGTTGTGGATGAACCAGACATGGAGCACAATGAGCACAATGAGATCTTGATCTATTCAAATGCAGCTTGAGTTTGATCGTTCCAAGTGAACAACTTTTTACACATTTATAGAAAGACCAGCATTTCAACTTCTGAAAGATGTGATCAATCACTAAGTCCATTAAATGACTAAGGCATTCTTTTAAATTGATAGAGGTCTATTTGGGACTGTACACGCTGTTTTAACACGGGATTCTCTATCTGAACAGATCTGCCAAAAGGCATCCTTAAAGTCGACCTTCGAAATGCAGTATACAGCCGGAAGACGTCTTAATAGTCCAGCCATAATTGGAGTAGTACAAAGATCCGTAAACGAGACTGCATTGAGCGTTTGGATGTCGAGACAGAAGCGCACATTGCTAGGTTTTATGTGCAAAGCAATAGGAGATGACCCGGGAGAACTTGGAGCTTCTTCTATACCATCCATTTCAATCAATTTGTCAACTTGCATTTCTATTGCCGAAATATTGATATTGCCAAAAGATGAAATAGATATACTACAAATCCGAGACTAATATCGGACATCCACTTTCGAAACACGACGGACATAATTCGTCGGGTTTTCCGATTTGGGATTACATTTTGGCAAGTTGGGCATATATCTCTCAGGTGTTCCACAACCGTAAAAAAAATCCGACGATGCTTCAAACAATCCTTGTCTCTGCGACCCTGTTCATCACAGTTTTAGCATTTAAGTTTTTTGCACGATCAATGCTCTGATGCTTATATCTCTCTTGCAAGCTACACAATTCAAACCAATTCATGTGAAATACAGTTCTATAAATGCGCCAGTAGAAGATAAGGCTGGTCCTGAGAAAAGGAGATGAGCAAACTTTTTTTTTTATGTAACAATTATATTTAAACATTAATTAACCTGTAAAATCTTGGATAAACCAAATTCAAGTCTTGAGGAACAAGGTACTCAGAGACATCTCTGGTGCTCCTCCAGACGTGAGTAACAGGACGCTGCGCAACGACTTCGGTCTATCGACAGTCACACAACAAATTAACCGACATACGAGTCGGTATAATGACCGGTTACACAACCACGTCAACCCTTTGGCTTGCACACTTGGGTCAAACACAACGCGCAGGAGGTTGAAGCGCCTCCGCTCCAGCGACCTCTGGACTGTTGGGCGTTAAATTAATGTGCTACAAATGTAATGAAATATATGAAATATAATAATTACAAAGAATACATATGATAGGCTCATTAGAGGTGGCAGATCTTAAAGCTTCTGCGCTATGTGTCACAGCCATAGTAAAATAAAATGTCGTTAAGGTAGATTTAATAGGAAAGCAAAAATTTAAATATACAGTGACTCACGGCTGAGTTTGACCAGTGTGTAGCAAAAATTTGAATTGCCTGCCATAAACTAATTATACATTATTTTTCAAAAATTCCAAAGACCGATGGCAGGTACATATATTAACCACCAAAATTAATATATGACCCCAATAAACTGGGGGTTTCCCACCCGCTAGGTAGGGTTATGTAAAAAAGTACCTTAATTTATGGTCCCAGGTCATTTTGACCAGTGGCATTATGGACACCTGGGTGCCATAAAACCCGGATTTTTTACGTCAGGTTGATTATTTTCGGTATAAATAGACCAATCCTTCGTAGTCAGATTAGTTATATCCTGCATCTCGGGTGCAACCAGCCAACAAGGACTATGGGCAAACGGACCACCATTGAACAACGGAATCTCATCCTGGAACACTTCAAGATCGGATATTCACAACGCCAAATAGCTAAAATGGTCAATCTATGCAAGTCAACTGTATATTACATCATTCGGCGCGTTGACGCAGAATTGACAAACAGTTTTCACCGAACAGGATGAGCGGAGGATCATCAGGAAAATAAGGGAAAATCCCAAGCTATCGGCTCCAAAACTGACTCAACAGGTGGAGGATGAAATGGGGAAAAAGTGCAGTGTGGAAACTGTGCACCAGGTTCTGCGCAAACATGACTTTAATGCCCGAGTACCACGGAGAAGCCCTTTATAAGCGCGAAAAATGAAGGGACTAGGACTGACCCACTTGGACAAGGATTTGGAGTTCTGGAACACAGTCATATTTGCATATGAGTCCAAATCCAACATTTTTGGCTCGGACGGAACGGAATTATGTGTGGCGACAGTCCAATACTGAGTTGAGTCCCAAAAACCTAAAGGCAGCAGTCAAGCACGGCGGAGGAAGTCTCCTGGTATGGGCATGTATCTCGGCAGCCGGCTTCCGAAATTTGGTGTCCACTGAAACAACAATGGACAAGAATGTGTACCTCAATATATTATAGGAAAATTTACTCCAAAGTGCCGAGAAGCTAGAAATCCGACGTACTTTCCGGTTCTACCAGGCCAACGACCAGGACAACAACCAAGCATAAGTCCGGATAGTACAGTCCTGGCTTATCTGGAACTGCCTGCACATGATAATTCCATTCGCGCAGTCTCCAGACTTAAATGTTATTGAAAATTTGTGGGCTCTGCTGGAAAATAACATCAGGAATCATCTTCCATGAATAATAGGTTAAGGGAAGTTGTTAAGGCTAAAGGATATCATACTAAGTATTAACATCCTTATTTAAGCTTTTATACGGTAAATATGTCCCTTTTTTAAGACTGGTCAAAATCAGCGGTGACATGTATTTTGGATATTTTTTCAGTTTTTGACTAATTTTAATTAATTAATTAATATTTTAATAAAAACTAAAGTTTCTTTTTCAAACGTGATATAACATGAAACAAATTGGCATTTGAAACATTTTGCGTTTGTTTCTTTGTTTAAATTTTATAGCACTTTAAATTTTTTGATAGGCACAGGTCAAAATGAGCTGTGAGTCACTGTATATAAAGCTGCGAAGTGTTATTACTATATCGAAGTCAAGACTGAATATTTACTAAAGACTCATCCTAAGGCCTGGCAGAACAGATATGATTGACAGGCATATAAACATATCAGGCTCGTAAACAGAATTTAATACAATATGTATATAAAAGAGTGTATATTACCCAATCTAAAGAGGAACAGACAGAAAAAATACAAGTTGAGCAAATCTCAGTTATAGTCAGGAATACGAAAGATTCAAATTATCGCTTATTTGGTATGGGACCGACTTAAATAAAAACTAAATTCCAACGCAATTCAATCTAGAACATTTTCTTTCGTTAAAAAGAGACACTAAATAACAAATTTAATTTCTGGAACTACTCAACCTGGTCTTGCTCCGGCAATAATCAGAATTCCAGGAATTTCAAAGTAAATATAGAGTAACATCAGAATCTAGCTGCAAAAATTCGGACGGCCTTGCTCATTTGGTGGGTGTCTTGTGTTGCCTAGACAAACGGTGTTACAATAATAATGTCGTAGACAGAGAAGGAGAAGGAAATGAATCCAGACAGAATGGACGCGGATTGATATGCATCATACCCTATCTAAGGTTGCAGAATTAAGATGTTATGATTCAACTTCTATAAACCAACACAACCATGTAGGTCTCAACCATGATTTGGGATCCTACTCTAAACAAACCTGCGGTGATGTAAACCTGAGGTGCCTTGTATAAAAACAAATTAATTCATACTGATTCATTATAATATAATTCGCAAGTTTTCAGAGCTCAATTCATGACTCTAGCATTTCACATTATACAAATTAAATCAAATTTTATAATAATAACTTTACTCTATGAAGCAAAAAAAAAAATGTTGTGCGCTACTACCTTAATACTTTATTGGTATCCGATCCACTAGAAAACGTTATAACAAATTTATAGGTATAGAATAATAATATATGTTAGGTCTAAATATCATTTATAAGAACGATAGCGATATAGCTCGCTTGGCTGTTAATCATTTGCAACTTCGGAACATTTAAATTTAGTGGCCAATGGGTATTGTTGTTATCGTTATTGTTGTTGTTGCTATTATTGTTGCTGTTATTGTTGTGGTTGTTGTTGACCACCTTTACGCTAAGTTGCGTTGAGCAACCCACAGCGTAGAAAGAGGTCAACGCTTTGATACTTGCAATCCGAATTAATTTATTTTCCTATACCTATGAAAACACTGAGATATTTTTTTTTTGAGGGACTCTCACAATCACTAATGCAGACAAAATACTCTCAACAATATTTATGAAATGAATAAAGGGCGTCGGCGGCCAGTGCCGTGGTCGATAGTGTATTGTGGTGTGGACGTCGATTATGATTGCAGTATTTGCAGGTTGTGGGTATTGGCAAGTCGGTATGCACTTTTATTTATTTTTTTCTATCTTTGCAATGCCTTGCCGATATCGGGTGTACACCTAGAACTGACTAACCGCATGCACTTTGCTTAGTTATTTTTCTGTTATGATTTTTTTGCACACACACATACTTTGCACCAGGGGTATGGGGTTGAAAATTCCCGTAAATCAAATCGGTGTCGGGTAGAACCGGTCTCCAACGTGATGTTTGTCAGTATTATTGAAAATCAAGAGTTCATCCAGTTCCGAATGTGTCCAGATTAGATTGCTGATATACAGAGTGAGAATTTCTCGAGTGGGCTTAGAAAAATGTTTGCACGGGTTTCTCTAATTGCTTCTGAGCTTGGCCGTAACATGCAGACAAAAAATGCTTAGAGCGCAAGCACAACAGCTTAAGCCCAAGGTCTTGAGAGTGCAAGTTTGTGAACGAAAGCTTTTGAAAGCTGGAGCCGAAAAGCTGTATCAGAGCGCAAGTGAAAGCCCAATTTCGAGAATGAAAAGCTTTAAGGAACGCATGCTTAAGCCGGCAGCATTAGCTGAGCTAGACTTGCTTTAAACTCGAGGCCGAAATAACATGTATATGTCATTGAACATATGCATTTACACTCGCTGCCTTTAACATATGCATGCCTCAATTAAATTATATTTCGATATTCAATATTCTCACCATTATACACACTGCAAATATATTCTACATCTACAAATCACACAAATAATAGTCAGGGTTTCCAGCCCGAAATTATGGTAATCGATAAATACAAAATGGGGGGCTGCTTTACATCTTGCTTTTTATACTTTGACACCGAAGGTATCAATAGCATATTGGTTTTGTGCAATGTCCGTCACGCTGTCTGTCTGTCCGTCTGCTCTCCAATGCTGTAATTATAACCTTTTATTTCAGTGTCTAGAATCTTTATCTGCAATCTCCAAACTTCTAAGATTTTCTAAGAACTTCGTTTAACCAAATAAATCATTTTCAAGACGCTTAAATCAACATTTATTTCAAAAAACTAGCAAAAATCTCTGCCAAGCACTATTCCCACCTCATAGACTCGCCAGCTACCACAATTAATTCAAAATGTACTTTAATTGTTTATTTAAAGATTTAACTTTCAATTTTTCCGTAAACTTTTAATCTGATTTCATTTTGCTTGAGGAACTCTCTTCCGTCTAATAAAAGAAATAGGACTGTCTGAGTCTATGAGGCATTCTGATACTGTTGAGTGGTTAGCATTACCTTCAAAAAATATCTTAATACAACTCTGCCAATGCTTTCTGTATTTTGGTTGGGTTATCAAAGCACATGATCTGGGTTTGGATGCGTACGTTTTCTTTCGGGATTCCTGCAACCAAGCCTTCCAAGCAACTTCTAGGCACCCATTTCCAGTTCACGAGCCATCAATGTCTTGCGCTCCAAAAACATTGCAAACTTCTCTTTGAATATATAAACATATATTAAAAGTCAAGTGGAAGTGCGGTTTGAAGCGGAAGGCAATTTCTTTGGGAAGTGAGATGTGTAGCTCGCCAGAATTGGTGGCGAGTCTAGTATGTGACTAACAATCCACATCGTGGGAATTATATAACAAACAGTATATATATATTTTGCGGCTCTTCAATTACATCGACATCGAAATCGTCACTGAGCCGGTGGGACAAAAGCGTACCGCCACAGTGCATAGAGCACGGATGTATGTCAAAGGAAGATCAAGATCATCCCACTGATTGCAATTGATCGGATACTCCATATTGTCCTTGAGACAATAAATGGCTTGTGAATATTATAATTACTCATATTAATTATCAGCAAGTGGCAAGTGATTCCCAAAGAAGATGTGAATGATCGGCTTATATGTGTTGCGCACGCGCCTACATATAAACACACATACATATGTTTGTGTAGAAGTGCGTATTACTTTTTGGTTGTTTTGTAAAAACGTCGTGCTGTAGTTCAGAAAATTCAGAGCAGATCATAAAAACGTAATCCACGCAAAGCTACTCAGTAAGCTCAACTCATACTTGCGATAGTGATCTAAATTACTCATAGCATACTCATTGAAGTTTTTTATTATTCATATTGATATTTATCTTATATTACAAATTTAGAAATATTTAATTGTAATGGCAATCAGATTTGAAATGAGTTAGTATTTAATTAAAATTAATAAATTATAATTATTATTATTGGGGGAATTGCACTGCGACCTACTTGATCTATTGTGCCCCCTTTTGAGCATATACATCATTCTTCCATCAGCCCCAGTTCCCGCACAAGTGTGAGGATCTTTGTTGTGTTGATGTCTTCTATGTCTCTAAAATTCAAAATATGCATCCCTAGGATGCTGCACCTTCTTCTAGTTAAGGCGACACATTCTGCTAGGATGTGCATCGAGGATTCCTCCTCTCTTTCACAAAACCTAGTAAGTATCCTAAGGCTGTTCCTTCCCATGGTTATTACTTGCTTAAATTGTTTATGATTATAACCACTGTATGAGATACCTTTGTCTCTCCTCATTTCTAAGTTCCAGTCGTGTAGTGTGTCTCCCATGTCACAATACGGTTCTGGTCCTGTTTGGGGGCTTTCTGCCGCATTCTTGCTTGCTTATCAGCCGCCTCGTTTCCCGCTATGTTCCTGTGGCCCGGAACCGTAGGGAAGGCCTGTCGTGAGTCTCGAGTAGGTCTAGTTTTGAACGATCCTCATGGACTACCTTCGATGTTATCTTAGTCCCCATTATATTGCTTGACTATCGGATAGGATGGATATGTCCGTCTTCCGATAGTTACGTTTTAGGTTGAAGTCCGCACATCTTCCTATCGCACACACCTCTGGCTGAAATATGCTGGTGTGCGTTCCCAGGGATTCATGGTAAGATACCAGAGGGCCCACCACTCCAAGATCTGTGCCCTGATTGGTGAGTGATCCATCGATGTACCAATTTATGGTATACGGTTTCATAGGGTGGACTTCATCCAGAGTTGTCCATTCCCTTTTACTACTCATACGAACTGTGAAATTTCGCTCGAGTCTGTATTCAGCTACCATTTCGTCCGTAGGTTGCATTCGCAGGAGCAGTTCATTTGAAAGGAGTTGGGCATCTTTATGGCTTAGGATATGATTGCCCTCAACTCTTTCTGCCGACATCCTTAAAAGCGTGGCTTTCTGCTTGAGCCTTTGGTATGGTGGAATGGTGTGAGCTCCATTAAGGCTTCAAGGACCATTGTTGGGCAGGTGCGCAGTGCTCCTGTCATACATACGCAGGCCATTCTCTGCCACTTATCTAGTTGTCTCTGCATGGTGATCAGCCGCGTTCTATCCCCCCATGCTATCACTCCGTAGGTCAGCATGGGCCTCACTACCATTTTAGATAAAGCCATCTCGTTATACTTGGTGGCTCTGTTTATTCTAATGTCAAATGTGACTCCGAGGTATTTTAACCTCCTTACTTGTTTCTAATAGGCTCCCTGAGAGCCATATTTGCCTCATCCTCTGTAGCAAGTCTGTTTAGTAGTTCGTCTACCAACAGACTCCAGAGTAGCGGAGTTCAGTACTCTACAAAAACCGTCAGGGAGCAATCCCAATCATGTCGCGGAAGCAGTGGCTCGAAAGCGGCAACCGGACAAAAGTGGCGGAAAACCCCGTTGTCTAGCCAGTGGTGAGGGTGGGAGTGGGCCAAAAGGTGCTGCCAAACTTCAGCGAGGCACTACGCAGCAAGGTGCGGACTAGGTAATAAAAACTACAAGCTTTTAGTAGCTGAAACTCAAGGTAAAAAACGTACCTGCATCCTCGCGGAAAAACATTTAAGTATTTTTCTGCTCCTAATTTTAGCAATGGCGACAACACGGCGGTAAGCCCGGAGCTCCAGTCAGCTCCGCTACGGCTACTGTCTGCCTACATGGCCCACGATAGCATTGGTCCACCACCGGACGAGATAACGAGATCCCTCGTCCAAGAGTGCGAAAGGCATCGGTCTAATTATATGCTGCGACGCCAATGCTCACCACACTCGGTGGGAGAGCACGGACACAAATTCGAGGGGTGAGTCACTCTTAACCTTCGTCATTAATACTAACCTTTTAGTATGTAATACGGGAAATGATCCCATCTTTAATATTAAAAATAGGAGGGCATTGACTTGATCCTCATCTCACAATCCATGAGAGACCAGCTGACAGGTTGGAGAGTGTCCGAAGACCAGTCCTTTTCTGATCAGAGGTATATAGAATTCGAGCTTCTATTAAACTACCCAAAACCAGTTCACTTCATAAATCAGAAGACGGTGAACTGGGAAATCTTCAAAACTAAACTTGACCGAACCCTTTCGGGTCCGGAAAACTTGGCTTATCTCTGTAATCTCACAGAAACCATCACAATAGCATGCAATAATGCTTTTAAGGCAGTACACCCTATCAGTAAGCCAATGCGCAAAAAGAAACCACTATGGTGGACACCACAACTTAATTTCCTTCGACAAAGTTTCAGGTCTCTTTTTAATGCGGCAAAAGCGGAAAACAGCGACCTTCAATGATCACAATACAAATCTAGTCTGGCTGAATACAAAAAGGCTTCCAGACGGGCAAAAAAGGAAATCTTGGAGAGGTTTGTGCACTAATATTGATTCAACTAATGAAGCTGCAAGACCTAGCAAAGTTTTATAAAAACCACCCCACACTAGGTTATCTGAAAAAGATGACGACTCATGGTCGGTCTCCAGTGAAGAGTCACTGGATATCCTCCTTAAAACGCACTTCCCAGGCTGCTCTGAGCAGCCCTCAAGGTGCACACAAACTACCTTTGAAGAGATTACATCTCTAAAACGTCTTATACATAAAGATAACATAAAATGGGCAGTTAACAGTTTCAAGCCGTTTAAATCCCCAGGCCCAGATCAAATAAGCCCGGTCCAATTACAGAAGGCGGGCAACACAGCCATAAACTGGCTACATGAAATCTTTGAGAAGATTCTAAACACTGGTCGCATCCCACCGACATGGCTCCAGTCAAATATAACTTTCATACCCAAAGCTGGGAAGCCATCGCACACAAGCGCGAAAGATTTCAGACCAATCAGTCTGTCATCTTTTATGCTAAAGACTCTGGAACGGCTCACAGGTCTCCATCTCACAACATCCATTGACTCCAAGCTTATGTCGGAATCTCAACACGCCTACAGGAAGGCAGATCTACAGATACTGCCCTTCATTCTGTGGTCTCTACTATAGAGAAATCTCTACTCAATAAGGAATATACCCTAATAGCGTTCCTTGACATTGAAGGGCCTTCAACAACGTCACTCCGGCAGCCATAACTGGAGCTCTGCTGAGCCTGGGGATTGACGTCGGTCTAGTGGGATTGGCCAATCAATTGCTCACTTGTAGGAATGTGATATCCACACTTGGGTCGTCAACTCTTCCGGGTTTGTCAGCAGAGGTACGCCACATGGAGGCGTCCTGTTATCCCTACTATGGAACGTAGCAATTGCTAAATTGCTGCGGGACATGGAGGGGGCGGCTGCCAAACGGTTGCATATGCAGATGACGTTGTGGTAAATTTCAGGGGAAAATACCCCAAACTCTCTGTGACCTCATGACTAGTAAACTAAGAACACTTTTATGCTGGGCACAGGAGAGTGGATTAGGTGAAACCCTAACAAACCGTAACTTGTTGTCTTTACAAGAAATTACAAAGTCCCTTCTCTCATTTTCATTGTGTTCCCACGAGCTGCGGAGAAGTATGTGTCCACCCGGGCAGAGATCTGCGTTACCCTGGTAACGCTAAATTAGAACAGGTGGTCGCCATTTGCCTGAGCCCACCGCTCGAGACTGGGCTAGTTTTTCGTACGGGCGCCCAGCCAGGCTGACTCTCGGCACGGTTCAGATATAGCCTTAGTCCGGCCGGAGAGAGCTGGGGAATAGGATGAGGGTAGGTAGTAACGTGGGGAGATAGGGTGGGTTTAGAAGGCGGGAACACAAGCGCCTTGTCCGGACGATTGACAATACCGAACGCGCTGTTTGTCCGGGACTGCTGATTTACGAGGAATCTCGTATAATTCGCAGCTAACCTCCCCGAGGGGAGGCCATTCGCTATCCGCAACCCGCGACCCTGGTGGCCTCAGCTCAGCCCCATCCGAACCATCCCACAAGTTCTTTAGACCAAGAAATTAATAATGTACTTAAGGCCTATATTTTAAATATTTAATAGAGCTTAGGATTAAGAACAATGTTAGCGCACTTTACAGAATTGTAATTAAATTTAATACATGAAGTTATAAGAAATGAAGCACTAAGGGAATAATCTTTTATGTGTCAAGTATCCATGCTAGGATATTATAATATGTGGTAAGACTTAAAGAGTCTTGGCCAAGAAATAATGAAGGAAATTAATATCATTATCATGATAGGGTGGGTTGAGAATAGGGACAACCATCACATATGTTCCCTCTATTAGAATTAGAGACTCAGGGTAGTTTATATGCCGTGTGGGAGTCACTAAGAGTACTGTAGTTAATTTCATTTGTTTTGTTACCGCGCGCTATATAATTGTGACAGGGTGCAATTGTGTTGCTTGCGAGAGGGAGAACCCCAACAATCCGACGACCTAAAACCGAGTGCGCAACCCGAACCCAAGTATACGCCGATCGCTTAAATTGGCGAATCCATGCGCTGATCGCTAGCCAAGAGAACCAAAGTTTATCCAGAGGGAATAGCTTAGGTAAAAATAAAATAACACCCCCGTACACTACACACCTTCGGGTTCACTGCACTAAGCTTTCTAGATATGCTACACTAAGTTCTCTAGCCATGCCTTGCTCCCGAAACAACAACTCTGCGAATGCTTGCTGTATTTTGGTTGGGTTATCGAAGCACATGATCTGGGCTTGGATGCGTAAGTTTTCATTCGGGATTCCTGCAACCAAGCCTTTCAAGCAACTTCTAGTCGTCCATTTCCAGTTTATGAGCCATCAATATCTTGCGATCAAAATACATTGAAAACTTCTCTTTTGATTTCCATAGGCAAGCCTCAAACTTGCGACGTAGTCCTACCTTAGTCATCTTCCCATCAAACGTAACCACTAAGTTCTCTAATAACTCTATAAATGGTTTGACAATGAGGGTCGGATCAGCGTGCAGCCATTGTAATGCGTAACCTTTAAGCTTGACTAAACATAACAAACGATGCTGCGTCAATTGGTAAAATTCAGCAAGATTCTCCAATTGTACGATCCAATTGCGTACTGAAAAATGAGCATTGAAATCCAATACGACTTCTTTTGGCAACTCGAACGCCGCCGACGAAAACGCGCCGTTGCCTTTTACCTCATCTTCGTGCATTGCTGGGCCTGACTCTGCCTGCTAAATTTCGCAACGGCCGTATTCGCTGGCGGCCGCCTACCGTCGCGATTTTTACCTATATCCGCTATGTGTCGCTGATAGACGCCGATGCTGACGACTTGCAAACGTAGTTGCTCGAGTACATTTTTCGCTGAAGCTTTTTACAGTTTGATACCGAAGGTGTCATAGTATATTGGCTTTGTGCAATGTCTGTAATGCTGTCTGTCCGTCTGTATGAACGTAACTTTTTGCGACACCCTTAGAGATAGGGACTTGAAACTTGGAACATATTCAGATAAATCGATATTCGCAAAATCGTTAAGGCCACATATCTCCCACAATTTTCAGGCTAAAGTCACCAAATTTGGCTAATAGGTTGTTGGCGATGTCTTTCAAAGATCGGCATATGCCATGCCCAAAACCGCCAACCCCAGGCCCCACGCCCCTTAAAATTTTTGGTATTTATCTTACTGGTAGCCGCCTCTAAAAGCTGATAATAAATTTATGTGGCCACGCCCACACCTGCGCCTATAATCGCCAAAGACGATATTTCGGAAAGTGTAATTTCGATGATAGAGTGACCAAACTTGGAAGGTAGTAGCTTGCTGGTAACCTCCGTTAAAGATCGGCATAGGAACTTTGACCCTAGATATCTGAAATGTGCATATCTTTCACAATTTGTAAGCTAGTTACCAAATTTTAAAACTATGTTACTGGGAACTCACCTAAAAATTTGATGGCCACGCCCACTCTGCCACCCTAATCTGATACACCTGTTAGTGTAAATCGATTAGGCCATATTTCGCACACAATTTCAAAGCTAGAGTCACCAAATTTGAAAGGTAGATTTGCTAGAACACCCCTTCAAAACCCGGAAAAAAAATGTTGTACCACGCCCACGCCCGCTCTCAAAAACAATAAAAGCCGATATCTCCCGCAATTTAAGAGCCACGGTTACCAAACTAGGAATGTAGATTACTGAGATCGTACTTCAAAAATTTGTTTGGCCACGCCCACTTCCGCCCCCAAACATTTCCAAAATCTCATATCTCCCGTATTTAAGAGCTACAGTTACCACACTTCGAAGAAACGATACTAGCTTGTATCTATCGCAATTTGAAAGGTAAACTTGGACAGTATTTCTTAGTATGAATTGCTTTCGTGCCTCAGTACATGATCAGCTGTGCGTGAATGACACTATTCTTTCTCGGTACATTTGTTGACTTCGGTAACTTTTGTCCTTTTGACAGAAATTTTGAATTTCGTTTCATAATCGCATAAGAATCCATTTATAAATCGCTAACGTTTTATAGACGGTGTCTGATATTAGTTCTGTTGATTCTTTACATATCAAATGAATCTTGTAATTATGATTCAATCTTCCGCACGATAGAATGGAGCATCCTGACTTGATGAAATGAGTAGTTAGATAAGCGAGGTAAGATAAAACGTTCAGATTATGTTTGTAGCATTGGTCTTTAGATTAAAAAGGCAGCTCGAAGAATCCTGGCCCATATCGTCGCCATTATGCCCCACTGAGTCGGTAGCTCATTGGCCAACTTCTTTATATGTTGAACGTTGTCATCAATCTCGCTTACTGTAACTCCAATTGCTTACGCTTGGCGGCATGTGCGCTCATCGACGAAGATTCTGAGCTTGGTGATAGAGATAAGCTTCAGCATTTGCGTTTATGTAAATGTGTCTGGACCAGCCTTAGATTCGGTTTGATCGCTACAAATACTGCAGCCAGTAATCAAAAATCATGGCGGTTTATACGTTGAGACTCAGGCCCGTGTTCTGATTGGCAGCCCTCCGGCAACAATTCAGGAAGCAGATCTAACTGTTTGGATGGTTTGATGCGAATGGATGATCTAAAGGCTACGAAAGAAGTTATCGAGAGAGATGTCAACCAGATGTATCTGCAGACGGTGAAAGATTCGTTTAAAGGAAGTGTTCCATAGATGGTGTCTGTTGGGAGCAGTAAAGAACTTTTAATTTTGTTAAATAGTCAACAAATTTGAGCTCGGCTCTCTGCGAGCCTTAATAAAAATAGCGTAATATTGCTTGAAATTATATATATATATATATAACGATACTGAATTAAATTTGTAATTTTAGTTTCAATTAAAACTATCAAAGAGCTGATAGCATCAACACATACTTTTAGTTAACTCAGTTAAAACAGCGGTGGACATGCGTATTCCCGCTTCCTTCTATTTCATATTAAGTGCGTTTATATTTGCGATTGACCCATATACATATACATATATATGTATATATTAGCATGAGCTTCTCCTGGAATATCAGTTGATTTTAAACGAAGTTAAAGTTATAGCTCCCATTTGAATTAATTAGGTAAAACTTCTAAAATTAATAGTACTAAGTTATTGGTTAAGTTACACCCTTCGTGAGCATAGTCGATCGTTGGCAGATTTTGCCTGCAGTTTGCTGCACACCTCAACGAGTTTGTTAATAAGAATATTCTCGAAGTATTAATATTCGAGGGTGATGCTGATAAATCGATGTTGTAGATGTAGTTGTAGAAAATTTGTGATTTTAAATCAGTTGAGTATTCTCATCCCTTTGATCATTGAGTACAGAGTGTCTGCAACTCTAAATACCCTCAAGACACATCCTCTGCCGCGCAAGGCAAACATCACCCGATTCCGGCAGAGGTTGGACCAGCTTATCAACTTGAACATGGAGGTAAGTTCACCGGCTGATATTGATGACGCAGTGGAGTTATTCCTGGGTAAAATTAACGTGGCGGCGGAATACTCCATGCTTGGCCAACTGCCTTGTACGCCCCCCAGTCCAACTTAGCTTCTTTTAAAACCTGAGATATGATAAGGCACAAGAGAGCACTGCATCGCCAATATATGCGCTCATACAATTCATTGGTTCTAAAGGACTGTAGGCGGGCTGCACTCGAGCTACGAAAGTTCCAGTTTGTCACTAAGAGCCAATATTTTCAGGATATGCTCCGCAATGCCGATCCCAATAAGAATCGTTGGTTCAATTTGTGGAAGGCAATGCATTGTATTAAGCGGCGCAACTCAGACGGATCATCATTATCCGACCGGATAACACTTCGTATCGGAGATTGCATCGAAATTTACGGATGATCTGCATGGTTCGCATCCACAACTTCCCCACTTCGTGGAAGTGTGATGATTGCGATGATTTCGAAACCTGGCTACCCGGATAATCATGTCTGATCATATCGACCGATAAGCTTGCTTTCCACTTTCTCCAAAATATTTAAAAAAATATTTCTTGGAAGATTGACGGCAGTAAGTGGCTTCCAGAGAGCCATTCCTGATCATTAGTTTAGCTTAGTTTAGCTTCGCGATCAAACATCCGCCGCATTGGAGTGGGTGTACCGCAGGGTAGTGTCCTTGGACCTGCTTTCTGGGACAACCGGTGGAACATCTGCGTCAATGGGAGCAAGTCTCAGCACTGCACGTTTGCGTTTAGGAATGGTAACTGGTAATCCAATTTCTGCATATAAACTCAAACTGCAAACATATATCACTTTTTAACTCTATCATCGATGAAGATACTGAACTGAGTAATATTGAAAAGCGTCCGCATTTGCGTTCGAGTTTATCTGGCTTAGCCTTAAGATCTGGTGCAATCGCTATATTATTGACATGACATTGATTGCACGTACCTAGGATGAGTACGAACTTCCACATAATTCCGTTAAATTGCGACTACTAAAACAAACATATTTTTACGAAGATAAATAAATCGCAGAGACTGGTCAGCAGCTGGTATTTACTCTTTAAATACTTACTATATCCATCCCAAGTCATTTTTTCTATCAGTGGTTTCATTTGCTCATCGATCATTGCAATTTCGTCGGCTATTAGTGCTATTTCTGTGATATGTGCACGATCATTTATATCATTATACCATTCTGTGATTCGCAACAATTTAATTCGAGCTTGCTGTAATAAAAAGGAAAGCAAAATATACATGTAAGAACGTTTCAATCATGCGAAGCCGATTACCAAATACTCTGATACCAATAAATAATAGCATCTGATAACAGAAGAAGATATTTTAGACGCGCCGAATATTACACAGATTATTAGAACTGCTAAAAGCTCATCATTCAACCTATTCGCATCATTCGGATATATGAACTCACTCCAGGAAAAAATCGGATATGTTTCAAGTTTCTGAGAAATATATTAAAACATATATGAGATTGTAAGGAAACAGACAAGTAGACGGTGCACAATAAAAAAATTGTATGCAATGTGCAACTTCTTATATTCATTTTAAATTTAATTTTGAATTTTAATTATAATTTATAGTTGGACACGTCTTCTTTTTTAATTTAGAACTTCATCAAATCATAATACCCTATACAAGGGTATACGAACTTATTAATGAGATATTTTAATTTTCTTTGATATACGAACCCAAAGATCTTCTTCTAAACTAAAAAATTTAATAAGATTTGGTGTTAGTTCACATTCCAGAAGCCTCAGTACTTTAATATCCTTGAGAATATTTTTAAGATTTTCGCTAAATTTTACAGAAATATTATTATATTCATCTCGCTTCAGCAGAGAAACTCCCATGTTTTCTTGAATGCTGGACCAGCACTCTACAGCCCATTTTAATAGTATACTTTGAATAAAATCATTTATTTCCAATAACATTAGGTTATAAAGGTCTAAAACTTTTTTCCGCGTTCGCTTTCAAAAAGCCTGCAAAATAAGATATGTATTAAAAAAAAAACTTTTCGAGTTGTAAGACTAACGGATAAGAATACAATTCTGAATTCTTATATATAGCGGTAATGCGATAGCGAAGTTTATTCAGTAATGCAATGGTTCCTGAAGTTTTTGGAAAGCAGTCATCAGTCGGTATACCCTAATAGGCATAAAATATTATAATATATAATATTTTTCATCTAATAAGTACATTACTTACGGACACGCCATTCTCAGTGTTCATCTGTTTGAGAATATTAAAGTCGTCTTTTACATACAAAATTTCTTTTTCAAAGTCTTCAACAATAATCTGCATAAATTCATCAATATGAGTTTTAACAATCGGTCGCAGTAGAATCTGACCACCAAGCAACAAATTACGAGAATCATTAAGTGCCTTTTCAAATTGAGACGCAATCATTCGTTCCAACATATCTGTTTTCTGTTTAAAGTTCAAGCGATCTAAATCAAAAAGTGAGTTTTCTGAGTCAATGTCTAAAGTATTGTATTGTATGTTGGTCCACTCTTGATAAAAGGTTTTGTAATCTTCAACAATAGTCTCAAGCACACCAGAAATTTGACGACCCTTCAGGCCACCAATAACTATTTTATCTAATTTCATAAAATCCCGACCAGTGTTAAACATTTCTTTGTGAACATAAAGACGTTCGATAAAACCATCTAAGCGCTGAAAAATAGTAGTGTCCTGCCAAGTCCAGTCCTGCGAGTTGAAAGTAGCACCAATTTTGAATTTTTTAAGGAGTTTCGGCATTCCCTGTAAATTGTTCTGCGTTTGAAAGAAGAGATATTACACAATTAGTTTTGTAAACTCCATAGATTTACTTACTTATAATACTCGAGGTGTTGTATATTCGTAATAATTCTTTGTATGCTTCCTCAATGTCACTCTGAAATAACGAATCGGGTTCGATTGTACGTATTGCGCATTCAATAAGAGAATTGTGGAAAAGATTAAAGAAAAGGGTCATGTTATCCAAGGTGTGAAAGTACCTAGAATGTCCCCACACAAGTCCAACTGTTAAAATTAACGTCCGGATTTCAGGTCTATTATCATCCATAGAGCTCATCTCAAATTTATCAATTTTTTTTCTAAACAAGTGTATTACAGTATTAGGGTAAATAATAATTTTTAATAATTTACCAGAACTGCCAGACATTTTGTAATGTCTCTCGCTTCTGCTAAAGATTCCAAAACTAGCTCCACAATTCGCCTATAGGAGTGTTCAAAAACTGATTGTATTTTTTCCAATACAAAGCCGATAGTCTTAATTCGAATGTCACCCAATTGATGTGCAAGATTCTCAAGATTTTCCTGTCGTGACTCCCAATATGCAAATATTGCTTGAGGTAGAGGATATTTTTCAGTCAAAAAAAGCTTGCTTGTTGCTTTAACGCCCACCAGGTTCTCAACTGAGTCCAGCCACTTTACAACCATAAATTCGATGGAATGTTTCATCATATGATTAACAGAAGCATGCTTCCTAAAAAGAAAGGAAGATAATGGTTTAATAATTCCGATATCTTATGAGTGAGTACTGTATGTGAGTTTTTTCTCAATGATTTCATAAGGCTTTTTATATGAGCAGATTTACAATTCACACGAATACTTTAAGATTCTTAGAAAATATTGAGATTATAATATACAGGAAATTCATACATAATTTATAATATATGCAATATAATATATGATACATAGTACACATAATATACATATAATATAATAATTTATATATATATATTTATATTTATATGTACATATACAAAGTCCCTTAAGGGAATGGATATATTTAACCGAACGTCACAGTACATTTAAATAGGTGTAAATCTTGTGCGAATTTCGGTGAAATCGTTTTCTATGCTTAACCGAACAAGCTCCATGATCTAACAACCGTAGATTTCGGATGGTTTTATATTCACTTCCGTATGTCAAAATATTTTGACCAACAATGACAAACTATGGGGATCTGCCGATCGACTGACGAAAACAGTTTCTTGGCGAACAATTTACACTTCTCAAATAGGTATCCCCGATGAGATCTCAAAAACGAGGCGAAGTCATGTGTGCCATTGTCACTAAGCAACGTTTGAGATAAATAGCTTTCAAAACTATTTAACTAACTAGTTTATTGGGATATCCGTGCGATGATAAAATCCTCAAAAGCTTTAAAATCCGGTAGGTCCAATTGCAACAGATTTTCTCTCATCTCACTGAATTCTTTCGATTTAAAGGCTTCAGACTACAAGTTTAATTCTGATAAGACTTTCAAATTTACCTCGGCGATCTCAGCGTTTTCTTCATAAATTCAGCAAACAACATTTTTGCGATGCTCAATATCAAACTTGAAGACCTGAAGCTTAATTGCCTAACGAGCAAGTCCACCGCTCAGGTCTTTCTGGCTCATAAGCCTCTTGAGACTGGTGTGATCAGCTACCACCTTGAATTACAAGTACAAGTACAAGTACAAGTACAAGTACAAGTACAAGTACAAGTACAAGTACAAGTACAAGTACATACAAGTACAAGTACAAGTACAAGTACAAGTACAAGTACAAGTACAAGTACAAGTACAAGCAAGTACAAGTACAAAGTACAAGTACACAAGTACAAGTACAAGTACATACAAGTACATACAAGTACAAGTACAAGTACAAGTACAAGTACAAGTACAAGTACAAGTACAAGTACAAGTACAAGTACAAGTACAAGTACAAGTACAAGTACAAGTACAAGTACAAGTACAAGTACAAGTACAAGTACAAGTACAAGTACAAGTACAAGTACAAGTACAAGTACAAGTACAAGTACAAGTACAAGTACAAGTACAAGTACAAGTACAAGTACAAGTACAAGTACAAGTACAAGTACAAGTACAAGTACAAGTACAAGTACAAGTACAAGTACAAGTACAAGTACAAGTACAAGTACAAGTACAAGTACAAGTACAAGTACAAGTACAATCGAGAGGGACTCACCGCTGTGGCCGATATAGAGCAGCACCGATATGCACGCTTCGGCTTCATATTCCCTACTTGCAGTGACGAACGGATCTCTTTGGCGGCATAAACGGCGCGCTCGAAATCAAAAATAGTGGCGGCAGTGGCCATCCGGACGAAGCCGGCGATAAGCCTTTCTGAAAATATTTATTTTTTTCACCGAATTTTTGGATGCCTGGCAGATTATAAAAATTTTCGCGTCGGCGACTAATACGCTTGGTATCGGAAATGCTCAGTAAAGTCAATTACGCATGCAATTTGATTGCACATCGTTGCGCTTATTTACCTTAATAAATAAAATAAAATACGTTTGTTTTATTAAATAAAATAAATCCACCTTGACATTCATTCTCTTTTCAATGCATTTCCTCAAACATTTAAAGATTAGTTCAAAGATATTGTTTGATTCAGCGTACAAACCACATACTATATGATATCTACTGATTGCATATTAACTTTCCCGTGATCAGAAAAACAAAAGCCAATTAACATCTTTTTTTAGTTATAAGAAAATATAAAACACATTTAGAGTAGTAATTTTGTACTTATAATATCGTCGTCCATTACAATATATTTAAATGATGGAATTTGGGTGGAATTAGTAAATAATGTTTTGTGAGCGTGCTTTTGGTTAACATTTGGTTATAATACGTACATAGCAGCTATTCGAGGTGCCTCCTTCATTACCTCTTCTATGCAAATAGGCAGAGGAAATATTGTTCGATTTATCACTAATCCTTTCATTTGGGCAATACCATTACGCATCTCTTGAGATTCAGTTTTCATGTCATTTACTATCACTTTTGTCCAGCCCACTTGATTCACATTGTTATTCAGCAGTGGAAAAAATACATCGTCGCAGAGCACAGATAGATTTGCCAATGCATTAGGCAGAAGATCACCTATCATCAGAGCCTTTACGTAAAGAACAGATATTATTAAAAGTATTAAAAGTATGACTTAAACTAACCTCTAACATATTGTCATCCGTAAGCTCCAAAGGAGTGTATATGCGAATAAAATATACTACTTTTGAATATATCTTCACAGGAAAATTAAATGTCGAATAAAGCAGCCCGGACGAATTTATGCTAAATATCAATCGCGGCTTATAGGCGTCATTCAAAAATTGTCTTACCAAGTCCTGTAAAAGATAAAAAATATGTTATTCAATTTCCATTGTACCCTTTTTTTTTTTGTATTACATTCCAAAAGTGTGTTTTGTTAACTCTCTTTCAAATTGTGTAAGAAAATGATGATCTTTGAAGGAGATTACTTTCAAAGTCTGGTGACTATCTTTTATATTCACAGTCACCTATCTCTATTCTACGTATCGCCACACATCTCACTCTGGCCCGAACTAAGATGTTAGTCGAAATGTGCTGAGAGTCAACTTTGCTGGGACCCGGACAAAAAACTGGCTCAGTCATGAGCGATGGCCTCATGCGAATGGCGACTCCGCCTGTTCTAATTAGCCTTACCCGGGAAATGCAGTCGTCTGCCCCGATAACCATATTATTTGTCCGCTACTATTGGGAATTCATGAAAAAGAATAATATTATAAAACTGCCGCAAGATCTCCCTGCAGAGAATGTTGACGGACAATTAGAGGATCGCCCACTGGATAGGGAGAAGTCCTTTGTGTCCTACTCCGACACCAAAAAGAAGCAGGGTCCCGAACTTCGCGGACTGCCGTGCCACCAATATCAAAGTTCTCCAGAGCGCTTTATACATGTCGTAGCATAGCCGCAAAGTCATAGTGTATACTACCGAAGGTAACAAGATGACTATACATCGTAATCGTAGTAAAGCCCATGTTAACCTACGATGTGATAGCAACAACATTTGCATATTGGGAGGGTTGTGGGCAATCATATCCTAAACTAATGAGAGGCCGAACTTCTACTGATGAGTAGTAAAAGGGAATGGACGAGGTTGAAAATATCAAACTTCAGGCTATATGCGGCCGAAACTAATGTCAAAACGCTAGCCTGCATACTCGTACATCTCTTTCTGCTACCAAATTTCAGCAATGAAAACAATGTAGCAGTAAGCCTAGAGGGCCAAACTGGCACCCTTAGACCCAGCCTCCTAGGTTGAAAATATCAAACTTCAGGCTATATGCGGCCGAAACTAATGTCAAAACGCTAGCCTGCATACTCGTACATCTCTTTCTGCTATCAAATTTCAGCAATGAAAACAATGTAGCAGTAAGCCTAGAGGGCCAAAGTGGCACCCTTATACCCAGCTTATCCTATGAGAGTTTGCCGCCAACAACGAAGTCAAAACATAGACCTTCTAATATGATGCATCTTGGTTTGGTGTGCCGCCTATCTAAAACGACTTCCGATCTGTGGGTCACGGCACCCTGTTGTATAGCGCAACAACACGCCGAGTCAAAAACTCTACCCGCATTTGGGTGTCAAACCGCAGCCACCACGATACTCCCCGAAGGGCCTCAACCAAAAACCAGGACGGAACTACGTTCCGCGGGCTCCTGATTACCCGTGGTACCGGAAAGCAAGCCTCCGGTCAGGCCTCGTACCCGAAGGTACTTCCAATTTAAGTTCCAAACAGCTAGGGGTTGGTGGCCCCGAACGGAAAGGGTATATCAATTTTTGATTTAATCTCTCTACTAAACTGATTATATGTAATAAAGGATTATTAACAAGGTATAATGATGCAGTTGGGCGTAGCCGACAGTGAAATACTCTGATACCAATAAGTAATACCATCTGATAACAGGAGCCAGGTGGATGTATCCAAGAAGTACCGATTCTTGAAGGAGGCATTTAATATTCTTTTGTAAATTTTGGGGAAAGTCGAAAAAAATGGTGGAGGAGTTTCCTACTAATCTACCTTCCAGGCATACAAAATATACAAAATATTTAGCTTTCAAATAGCTTGCGTTATAGGCTTTTGTGTCTTTTGGAGGCGGATGTGGGCGGGGTCTAAAAAATCTTAGAGATGGTTCTGGAGACCTGGAGATTGGGCTTAGCTTTCAAAGTCACTTTCATCCGGATGCTTTCGGATATCCAGGATCGTACATATGCGACTTATTGGTCGATAAGCGCCCTTGTTTCGGATGCCCTAAATCCGTTATCAACCAATACAACAACGCGGTTTGAAGAAGACTGACAGTTCCCCCTCCCAAAAGCAGTGTGAGACACGTCGGAGGATTAGAGGAGCCGGACTGCCGGTTCACAGAGGCAGTAAAGCGTAATATGGAGCTAAGTGCGATATGAGTGCCCGGTACTCATATACATACTTGTTAACCATTATTGTCCGGAGACGCTTCTCGGCATTTAGTCTTAGGAAGCGTTGACATCTCTTCAGAACATGTATTCCTGGAGAGTCTCACTACCAGAAGTAATTCGTTCCTCTCGCACGTCTGTCATCTAAAGTGAGAGTATTCTGTGGATGTTGAGCCATCTTCAGAATAGGTGTGTATGATGAAGATAATTAACTTCAAATTAATAAGTGCAAGAAAGTGGAAAAAACAGTTAATTTTAGATAGGCGAAGTTCTATGATTTTGTACTTCGCCTAAAGGCTCTTGGAGAATAAGGACGGTTCATTAACTATTCTTTTGATGACCCCTCGTATCGTGAGAATGTCAACGCACGGACATTATTGTTAACACATGAATAGATTTGCTGAACTCTTCCGACATTAACTCGTCCGTCAAATCGGTGGTGGCTTCCTCTAAATGAATAGCCCTTGTACTGAAAGTATACAAAAAACACGTACATTGCCCTTTATAAGTCGGTAAGCACGGCCTGTGAACCTTTGGTATCAAAATTAAAAGGGCCGGTAAAGTCAACACCAGTGTGTGAAAGGGATGCAGCAGCTTTGATGCCAGGCCAAAGCGTAACTCAGGCAAAGAGGTTAGAGAACTGTCTTGCCTAGTTAGTGGTAGTGGGGCCCGGAACGACTAATAACGCCTATAAGGCAGCCTGCCCAATTAGTAGGTCTAAGCCAAAAAAAAATCTCCATGGTGGACACCCCAACTTAGTGCTCTTAGTCAAGGTTGCAGGTTCTTAGTATTCTTATGCTCCATAATTTTAGCGACAGCAAGGCAATAAGCCTGGAACTCAAGCCAGCTCCGGAAACGGCTACTATCTACACGATGAGATCACCACATAAGATCACTAAATCTCTCATCCTGGACTGCGAAAAGCATAAAATTAACTTCTTCATAGGCTGCCACGCCACTTCTCCCCACTCTCAGTGGGGTGAGCATGGACATATTAAATACTAACACTTATAGTCTGTAAGTAAACAGGAAAATGGTCACACCTTTATCGTCAAAGAATTGTAAAGAGGTCATAGACCTGGCCCTGGCCTCACATACGTTAAGTGATCAAATAATAGAATGGAGAGTGTCCGAGGTTCACTCCTTCTCTGATCACAGGTACATTGAATTTAGGGTTTTATTAAGCCATCCAGAGCCAGTAAGCTTCTTAAATCAAAAGAATGCAAACTGGGAAATCTTCAAAGCTAAACTTGACCGAACCCTTTCGGAAAGCCCACCTAAAGGTCCGGACAACTTCGCTCGCCTCTGTAATCTTACAGACACTTTTACAATAGCATGCAACAAGGCTTTTAAGGCAGCCTGCCATATTAGTAAGCTGATGAGCAAGAAAAAACTCCAAAGGTGGTCGAAGTCTCTCGGAACACCCTCCGGTGTGGCTCAAGTCATTAATCACCTTTTTACCCAAAGCTGTAAAACATTAAACACACACCAGTGCCAAGAATTTTAGACTCATCAGTCTATCTTCATGTTAAAAACTCTCGAACAACTTATCAGTCTCCATCTCACAAACTCCAAAGCTAGATAATCGCGTAGGCGGAGGAGTCCACTCAGAGCGACTTAATGTACAGCTATCCTTCAGCCTTCCGAAACACTGTAGAGTTTTCCTGCCAGAAGTATAAAGGAAACATTAAACTCCCTAAAGATACAAAAATATCAGGCAATGTTAATATATATATTGACAGCCAAGCGCTTATAAAATCCATTAGTGCGATATCGGCGAACTCGATATCGGCAAAAAGCTGTCGCAAATTTCTATATGAGATGGCCCAGCAGCATGTTATCAGACTGGTCACCAGAATATTGAATATTGAATATTGAGCCTTGCCTCATGAGCCAGCCAGAAGAGGCACATTACTACGCCCTCATGAATAAGAAGGGTATATGTATGCCTCTTGCCTGTATGCTTAAAAATAAAAGAAGTTCACATACGCAGGTCTAACGATACATGGCGGAAAAAAATTGCTGCCGTCTGCCTCATTTTGTCAATGGCAGAAGACCCAAAATTTAAACAAGGTGTTGAACAGCTTTGCCTGAATGCCAGAGTCCGGTACCACATCCGATCCATCAAACATAACCCGAAATTTGGTAATCGAGCTGTCCTCCTTCAAGACACAGTGATGTGGAAGAAAATATCTGCAATGATCAATATCCAGAGGATTGACAAGCGACATGTGCTTTAGGTTCAAATACTCTTGCGTAAATGCAGAGTATTGCTGCTTAAAGCTTGAGCGACGCTCGAGCTTGCGCTCAAGATTAATAAATCGACGATATTGTTTGTGCTTGTGTTTAGTAATCGACCAACTCGTTCGAAGAATAGTTAAATGGCAAGCTAACAGAGTTCTCGCCTGACGAGTAAAGGTCTTCACGAAATGCTGCTCGCACTCCAAATCCTCCTTAGTGATTGATGCAATGGCCTCGCTGCAGCTGTCAACCTCCCAAAATCGTCGAACAATCGCATCCAGTCGATCATCAACAATGGAGACGTCATTCAATGCGGAATTTGAGACCAACAATGAAGTTTGGCTCAAACGTTGACCATCACCTGTGACTACTCCAGCCAAGGCGAGTCCTTTGTAACAAATGTAGTCCAGGCACGATCCTGATCTGACCAACGCACAGCAAGTCGTAGAACATGTTGGTCCCAATCAGCAAATCCACACGCTGAGGTTTGTAAAATGCGGGATCAGCCAGTCGTATTTTGGCTGAAGTGTTCCAATTTTCTATGTCAATTGCAATGCCGGGCTGACTGTCCGTAATGGTGGGTGAGACCAAAGCTGTAAGTGAACCGGCATACTCCCATACTTGGGACTTGGAAGCAAATTTCCACCGTATGACCTTCCGTACGATCATTAGTGTCACCAAGACCGGAGACTATAGTTGTAGATCGAGGTTATTTTTAACTGTAACTGTTGCGCCAAACGAGAGGTGATCAGATGCAGTTGAGAGCCCGAATCCAGTAAGGCTCTGCATGGAAGAAATAGGTCCGAACGACTTTTCACTAGAATGATAGCCATGGCCAGTAGCATGACTTCTGGTGATCATCGCTGCAGCAAGAGAAGCAAATGAAAATGAAAGACGAAGACGCTACGAGAGCAGAGTCAGATGATGCTGGGAGAGGCTGTCATCAAAGTGCAGCAAAGAGCCAAACTTAACTGTCTTGTGTCGCAGTGAGGGAGACAAATTTCCAAATCTGGTGTCATGCATAAATATGCAGTATGGCCGACACAGTTACAAAATGGACACGGAGAATTGTTGGATTGGGATGCCACAAAGGCTCGTCTCCTGCGGTTAAGATTTTGATTGTTTTTCCCACCTGAGAATTGAGGGAATGATAATCCCATTAGATGCTCTAAGTTCTCTAGCTTCTCCATGAATGTGTAGAATTCTTGAGCTGAGGGTATTTGGTCCACGGTGCAGACTCCTCCCAACAAGTCTGAGTAATGATGTCACATTTTTGGAGCAGCATGTGTATGACCATGCAGGCAGATATTTCATGCGAGTTGACTTTATCTGAAAACCCTCGAAGTTTCCCTGCTGAAGTCGAATCCGCCATCTTGAGCCCCATTAATCTCCTTGATATGCGATTGGGAAACTACTCGCTTATTGTTAAAGCGTTTGCATAAAATGTCCAAAGCCGCACGATAATTTACACTTGATATTTCTAGCGAACGTACTGAGTCTAAAGCTTAGCCCGATAAACATGATCGCAAGTGCTGAATCTTTTCAATGCCACTAAGCTCAGCGTCTTTGTCAATAATTGAGTTAAACATGGATATAAAGTTAGCATATTTTCCGTGTAACCACCAATAAACTTAGGCAACTTGAGCTCCGGTAAGCGCGATCGATGAGAATGATCAATATATATAGGTGTTGACCGCTCAACTGCCGACCCAACATGCCGAAATGTTGACGATAAGGGACGCGATTCCAGTATTTCAAGCTGCCTTTGTAAACGAAATGCCTCTTCCACAAACAGCCTCTGAGAAGCTTCTGCTTGATTCACAGCCTATTTCATCGTAGTCAAGACGTTCCAGACTGTCATGATGCAAGGTTAACTGCGGCTTTCGTTTTGTTTAGAATTCTTGAGCTGAGGGTATTTGATCCATCGGTGCAGACTCCTCCCAACAACTCTGAGTAGTGATGTATAGTTTTTGGAGCAACATGTGTATGACCATGCAGCCAGATATTTCCTTGGAGCTTCC
The DNA here is from genome assembly GCA_035043665.1 of Drosophila quasianomalipes. Taxonomy (NCBI): domain Eukaryota; kingdom Metazoa; phylum Arthropoda; class Insecta; order Diptera; family Drosophilidae; genus Drosophila; species Drosophila quasianomalipes. The sequence goes on along the minus strand of JAWNMU010000271.1, from coordinate 926 downwards.
CAATGACTTAAGCGCGCGCATATGACAGCTGACATCGGCCACAACACGTCTAGCCTCTGTAGCGCGGCATAAATTGATTCCGCCTTGCGCTTATAAAAAGAAATAGGTGCAGGCAGACTATCTTTAGACCGCAACTGTTGTTGTGTTCATGCTTACGCTTAACGTAGACACAAAATTGCTGCCAACTGCACAAAGTAAGCCCACAGAACAAATACACCGCCAACGAACGGCTTTTATGTATCGCCTACGAACAACTGCTTGTGTACCGACGCACGAAACAATTTCACAAAAGTTCAAAGCGAAGCAGAGGCACACTAATCGGCGATTATGTAGCGAACTTCTTTTGCACTTGTGTTATTATTTAACTTGTGTACCTTTGGCTGTGCTCATATTATAGTTGTTTATCACTTGAATCACTCATATTATCTTGATTTGTGTTATTGTTTATTAGACGCACTTTATGGTTTAATCACAACGATACACGAGCAAAAATCATGTCGCGGTCACCGACTGTTTGCCCTATCATCTTTTTGATATATTTATTTTCCAAAAATAACACAAAAGTTAATGCAGAACACGTTATAAAGTGTATTTAAATGTATTTGGACTAGAGGCCAATGCTTAGTCTTTCCTATCAACGATTTGTTTATTAAAGGTTTGAAGGCACTTGGTAAACCAACTCACAATAAAAGTAACTAACGATCGATGAGCTAAAGCTATGCGAAACAACTGATTAGCTGCAGCAGGCGGCCGATCAGCGAACGCCCTTTATCGAGGGCCCCTTATAAAGAGGGCCCTGTACAATGAGAGCGCTGGCTGCTGCAGCTCAAACTGCACTTAACATAATGTGCTTATGTAATTAAGACTAATAATAGCCACGCAGGGCTCCAAATACAAACATGTTAAAGATTCAAAATCAATTAAAG